>OY757926.1:93654458-93706958 GCA_963585895.1 Sepioteuthis lessoniana | reverse complement strand
CTATTTCAAACAATTCAGTTGAGCATAGGTACAAAGTTTAATTGTCAAAAACATTTCTATTTCAAACTATTCAGTTTACTTAAACAGTTCTAATTCAGCTAATTCAGTTTAGTATAAGTACAGATTTGGTTTACACGCAGTTAAATGTCAAAAGTTCTACGTTAAGAAAATCAGTTTCAATGTCAAAAAACAGTTTCATTTGAAATAATTCAGTTTAGCATAAATATGCAGTTTAAATGCAAAAATCAGTATAGTGAAAGAAGCACAGTTTAGTTCTATTTAACCCAGATAGGACCCATATCAGGTGCTTCCACTCCGGGCCAGAGTGGACCTGGAAGCGATGGCAATAAAGTGGTACTCTGCATTCCCCAAGGCCCCAACATTACTGGAACCTCACCATCAGATTGTTTAGTGTCATATCCTGGACACTCGTTGGGGGGGGTTACTCCTCTGCAGAGGTGCAGTCGGTGTATTCTACAGCACCGGCCGACTGGGCAAACACGTTTAGGTATGTGTGTCTTACCTACTTGCATGAGTAGGCATTTTGAAGATGAAATTAAAGAAAATAGAAAATAAATAAGACGCTTTGGAGCTTCCATATATTAATAGGTTTTATTTTTATGTGCTCAGTAGACAATATCTGTGATTAAAAAGGTTAATGTCCTCAGCTAGGTTTTTTTTAAATTTTGTTATTGCTTTTAGGGGTGGACAGGAATAAAAAGTAAAACTTGATTATTGCTGAAGGAATGCGCCGTTGAAATGACTTTTGTAAGTAAAAAATAGATATATATAGTAATTGTAAGATTTTCAATATTTACTTTCTGTAAATACAGGTGTTTGATCGAATGGAAGACAAAAACAAGATAATTTTATTGAGTAAATAAAAGATGGTTTTATTTATTTCTAATTCAGAATAAAATCCAATCAATAAAAGTTTTACACGTCTGCATCATGAGGGCCACACACTATCAATCACCCAAACAGCTAGGGACATACCCACTCACAATTTTGACAAACACACAACCCTTTTTCTTCTTTTACATAAGCTCACGTAAAACTACATAAACATTTTTATACATAGACACGTTCTATATTTATGTATAACAAGAATATGTGGAAATAATCCCTTCTCAGAGAATTTATATATATATATATATATATATATATATATATATATATATATATATATAGTTTGCTATATTAATAAATAAAGAGTACGAAATATCGGTGATATCAATATACCGGCGACATATATTACCGCTATAGTGGGTTGAGTGTTCGTCAATGGTCCAGGAGAGTCATTCCAAAGACTCAAAAATGGTACTTGATGCTTCTTTGCTTAACACCCAGTATTATCAGGTACAGAGCAAGCGTAAATGGAGCAATCTGGAGCAATGAGTCGTGCATTCTCGTACAATTCGGTGTAGTAGCTATTGAAAAGGGAGCCTTCGGGTCGCCCTTAATTACAGTCGGCCAACTTATATATATATATATATATATATATATATATATATATATATATATATATATCTAAACAAATATAATACAATGAAATTATAGAAATATATATATATTGTGCATTCAATAAGTTTCCAGATTTTTTTGTACAGGCAAAATTGTCGTAGACTCTTGAAAATTCACCATGTTATTGCTATACATATGATGAGATGACTGACCAATTTTTATGATTTCAGCTTCAAATGAACAGCTACAGCAGGGATTGGAATACACCCTACTAAAGCCTGATTGTCACAGCTGGTGAATTTCAAAAATGCAATCTGGACGTGAGGACACTTTAGAAGAATGATATGCAATAAAATTCTGTTTTAAACTTGAAAAAAATGCCACAGAAACGTATGCAATGCTTCAGACTGCTTTTCGACCATGAATCGAGCGTCAGTTTTTGAGTGGCATAAGAGATTCAAGGAAGACAGGGAGTCTGTAAGGGATGATGAGAGGTGTGGGAAGAGTAAGGAAGTCAATATACCAGAGTTGATTGGACAAAGGGTTAGGGTTAGGGTTAGGATTAGGGTTACTATGTTAAGGTTTTAAGGGATTTCAGAAAGAGTTTCCGTCGGAAGAGGCCAGCACTCTTCAAATCGGGTCAGTGGCATTTCCGCCAGGACAATGCACCAGTCCACAACTCCATCCTTGTCACAGACTATTTGACCAAGATGGGCATCAAGACAGTTCCTCAGCCTCCATATAGTCGGGACCTTGGTTCCTGTGACTTTTGGTAATTCTCTAAGCTCAGAGGCTGTCGTTATGAGACAATTGAAGAGATGAAAGAGGCTGTGACGAAGGTCATTGACACGCTGAGACAAGAGGACTTCGATGGAGCCTTCCAGAAGTTGTTGGAACGGTACAAGTGCATTGCAGCCGGAGGAGATTACTTAGAAGGGAAAAAGAGTTTAATGTGTGTACTATCAATAAAAGTGCCCATACGAAAAACTTATTTAATGATCCTCGTATCGTAGAAACAGAATCAACCGTGTTGGGTGTCAGTCAGTTTCTCGCCTATGCGGTCAAAAGCTCAAGCGGTAAAAAATCGATAATTACCAGGGCTATTCCAGGTGTGTGTGTGTGTGTGCGTGTGTGTGTGTGTGTGTGTGTGTGCGTGCTTACATTACAAAAGCCAAAGCCTAAAATTCCAAGCTACTAAAAATATAATAGCATAAAATGAAGAAAACTTAAAACTCTACAAAAAATATACACTGTCAGTGGGTATGCCTATATATATATATATATATATAGAGAGAGAGAGAGAAGGAGAGAGAGAGAGATAGATAGAGAGGGGCGTCATTGAAAAAGGATGACACAGATTTCTTTGTATATATATATTTATCATTTCATATATGCGAAAATGTGTACAGTATGTTCTTGAGACGCTCGTGTATCCTTCATCAGTCAAAACTTTTTTTCCGTTTACAGATCTAACAGTTTTAGGCATTGGTTTGGTTTAAATTTGTTTTCTTTTTTTCATGATACATCAACCTTTGTGAGTTATTTAATGCCAAAGCCATTCACGTTGAAGAACAGTAGTGATATTATTTAACGAATAGCAGGAGGGATAAGAGGGTTCATCATGCCTTTTCCTGAGGGGCATTAGTCCAAAATGAAACGTTATAATACGAATGGAGTTGGAATTCGCATACTACTATGTCGCAGTCAACTATGTCATAGAGACTCCCCTGTCCTTTTATGCAACGGATGTCACACCTCTTAATACACAACTACCTGCTTGGGATTTCGTACATTTACTTCTTCATTTATACCTAGAAAATATTTGTTTTGAAAATGGACTCATTTTTCAATTTATTATTTTCATTCTGATATGAATATAAACCCTTGACAATCATTGATTATTTTCTATTTTCTTCAAATTAATGTTCGGCTTTAAGATGAAGCTGGGTGGTTGAATGTTGATGGATTATATCCCCATTTTAATTATCTTGTCAAAAAGGTAAATCGAACGATGACCAATGTTGAATACTCTATTTAACCATAATCGATTTCATCTTATAAGGATAATTCAAAGAGTTTTTTCTTCATGTCACTCGATAAGTTTTGGCTAAAATTGAAGAAAATCATTTCTTAGTTTTACGAGATGTTAGTGTTTATAACGAAATGATTGAATCATTTTAGTTGCATGTCAACCCGTATCGGTTTATTCTAAGCTAAAAGGTAAGGTAATTTTTGTTCGTATTTAAATTTTTGTGAGTAGTTATCGCTTAAGAAATTATTTTGAATTCAGTCCAATCGAATTAGGATAGTTTCTAAATAGATTTCTTTCGACCATAGATGAAACTCAAACAGGTATTATCACTTCAGGTCAGAGTAGACATGGGAAGAATGGCTTAAAAGAATACTTCACACTTTTCGGATCTTCAGAACTGGAGCTTACCATCAGATTCAGTTTAGTATCATACCTAGACCACCCATTCTTTTTGATTTGGGGTTTTACCCTTCTTTCTACAGGAGATGCAATCAGTATATTTTTAGTACCAAAGATAGGGCAGTAATAGCAACGAAAGTTTTCGACAATGTGAGTTTTGCTTTGTTGAAGTAAATCATAAAATTCTTTTATTTCTAAATTTAATTCAGAATAGATATATGGATAAATATGTCCGACCGAATGGAAGAGAAATAAGACGTGAGAGATAATTTAATGGAATTTTTATGTATTTAGTTTTAAGTTTCGCATTGTACGCGTTCATCAGGTAATTATGCATCTTTTAAAAAATTTTTATGAAAGATATTAGAGAACGTTGCAAAGTCTATGAAATTTTCAGAACAACATAAGCAGAATTTCGAATATTTTTCTTTTCCTACTTTTTCAAGTTTTATAACGATTGGCGTTCCTAATTACGTTGTCAATAGTAGGAGTAGGAATAAAGTGTCTGCTTGGAAATATTTCAAATCAAATTGAGCAACAAAAGCTATAAAGGTTTTAGATATCTTTCTAAACCCTTCATATGCTCTCGGGGTGTAACGATTATCATCTTTGGAAATGAAATCGCTGATAAGCGTTTAACCCTGGATGGCGCTGTTTTCATTTCCCTTCGCGTTAATATCCTTTGTTCTCCCTCCAATTATGAGTAAGGCAGATTAAATTCTTTATGCTTGATAAGACAACCAGTCAAGAAGAAGGAAAACTCTTAATTAAAATGTTTAAAAATTGACCTTGTATCATATCCTGTCCGTGACGGAGGGGTTAGGTAAATACATTCATATGCTAGCACGTTTGTTTCAGTTAAGATTGTCGTCACACAGATAAATTGATTCCACGTCTTTAGTTTCATTAAAAAACTCACAAATCATAAGAATTAGTATACAACATGCATATGATAAGATTTAATCCGCGTGTTTTTATATCGAACTATTCTTAAAATAACGAATTAATTGCTCGGATTCTACAATCTATTCTTTAAAACTTATTACTGTTTGCTTTTCATTCCGTGCTTTTGGGAGAAGCATGAATCCATCTGTTCTCCTCCCAAAATATGGGAAAATTATCGGGCAGACAGGCTTCTTGATTGGTTGGTTTGTTAAGTTTTATGGCATATCAACCTTTGTAGGTTGTTTAACGCCAAATCCATTTTTATGTAAATAATCAGTTCTATTTAAAACAATTCAGTTTAGCATGAGTACACAGTTTAATTGTCGAAAACATTTCTATTTCAAACTATTCAAGCAGTTATATATAACAATTCAGTTTAGTATAAGTACAGTTTCAATGTCAAAAACAGTTTAATTTCAAATAGTTCAGTTTAGCATAAGCACGCAGTTTAAATGTAAGTACAGTTTAATTGTGTAGAACATTTCTATTTCGAGCTATTCAGTTTAGTCAAGCAGTCCTAATTCAGCTAATTCAGTTTAGTATAATCACAGATTGGCCCAGCGGTTAGAGTGTTCGCCAATGGCCCGGGAGACCTGGGTTCAATCCCAGGTCGAGTCATACCAAAGACTTTAAAAATGGAACTTGATACCACCTTGCTTAACACTCAGCATTATAAGGTACGGTTCAAGGGTAAAGTGGAGCAATCCAGGGAGTGGAGTAGCGCCCTCCCCTACACCTTGGTGTAGTAGCTATCGAAAAGGGAGCCTTCGGGTCACCCTCGACTATGGTCGCTAACTTTACTTTACTTACATGTCAAAACAGTTTTATGTTAAACAATCCAGTTTAGTGTAAATACAGTTTTAATGTCAAAAACAGTTCTATTTCAAATAATTCAGTTTAGCATAAGCACGCAGTTTAAATGTAAGTACGGTTTAATCGTCAAAAACATTCCTATTTCAAGCTATTCAGTTTAATCAAACAATTCAGTTAAGCATAAGTATGATGTTAGTTCTATTTAACCCATAGATAGGGCCCTATTAGGTGCTACCATGCCGAGTCAAAAGTGAACCTGGGAGCAATGGCAATGAAGGGGTGTTCCGTATTCCCCTAGGCCCCAGCATTACTGAGACATCACCATCAGACTGTTTAGTGTCATATTACCAGGACACTCGTTGGGGAAGGTCTTACCCCTCTGCAGAGGTGCAGTTAGTGTATTCTACAGCCCACCCCCAGCCGACTGGGCAACTTTAGTAACTGAGTAGACTAGTTTAGGAGAATATTTAAGAGACTTAAAGCTCTGAATTAATGTTATAAGCTCTTGGTCAATCCTTTCTTGATAAGGTATAAAACCTTTTAGCAATCCTTCATATATAAATACGTTCGCACTAAAACCCTTGGCAAAGGCATGAATCCACCTCTTCTTCATACAACTGTGGCTAACTATAAAGGCAAACAGGGTTATTTAGCTTTGGCAAAGCAATCAATCTTGAAAAAGGAAAACCCAAGAAATATTCAAATCAGCCCGCGTCTGCTTAGAAATTAGTCTTTTGTCTGTTTCTTCTCATGTCGGTGAGATTTGGTAAATACATTTGATTCGTAAATAGGCACCAACTTATTTTTGTCTGGCTTCTTTTCAGTTATCTGTGTGTGTGTGTCCTCTCTCGATATCAACAAAGCCAATGTTCTTTCTCACTCACAGTACAATTTGTCATCGAAGGTCTTCTCCTCCAAAGAAGATATTTTTTTCGAATCTATATAGCCAGATTCCTCATGAAAGTAAACACCATCAATTATGGCCAACCTTTCTTTCTCCTGTGTCTATTCGTACGAAAACATTCCCTCCAATCAAAAACAACCGTTATGTATTTTTTCTCTACACCCACAACAATTCGGATTTGATTTTATCTTTTAACGTTTTTATTATTTCCTCTTCCTAACTCAGTAGATCGTTTTGTTGTGAGTACATTTCTAAAAAAGTCACTAGTTTAGATTATTATAGCGCAATCACATGCTTTTCACCCGCGTCGCTCTTGACGTACTCGTATCTGCGTTTCATTTCGCATAATATCAACAACATAAACGCCTACAAAAAGATTTGAAAGATACTGAAACAAAGTTTTTTTATTAGTTTTATTTTTTCTCACCAGTAGTAAGCCATAGTTTTCAGTGAAGTCTGAGGGATAAATTTTCGCTGATCTTAGCAGAGCAGTAATCTGAACGGTCGAAGTTCTTCCCCGAATTTCTAGTTCCTCTAGTCTCTTTTCATGATTTTTTTTTAGAATTGTTAAAAAATTCCATCCCAAATTGTTATTACTTTCATCTTCGACTACTGTTTTCTTTTCTTTTAACTATGTCATATGCTGGAATGAATAAATAGTTGATATGTTCCTTTCTTGTTGATTATCACAAGATTTGATCCTCTGGTTTGGGTGATCCGTTTTTATCTCGAAATCCCAGAGAATTTTGAAAGCTTTGTTCTCAAGGCGAGGTTCTGGTTTATACATATATCATTTGTTTGTATAGTTGAATTTTAGTGGTTGATATGCCGTTAAACAAATAAACCAAACCAAATCAAATTTTAGTCAGTTGCAATAAATATTCTCAATAGATCACCTTCCTTTCCAAGTTGAGCCAGCTCATTGTCGGCGGGCAAGTTAAATTCACTTATTATGTGGTTTGTTTTCCCCCTCTCTCTCCCCACTATGCCTACATTAGCCACAATATTGCTTTACTCCTTTGAATGTTTCACACCAGAATTAGCTGATGGTTTTTCACAAGAGTTTGAGTGACTTCAAGTCTTCTCTTGTCTTCAAGACTCTCCTCAGTATTCAGGCCGATCTTAATAATACAACAATCCGGATGGTCTTGATTTGTGCTCAGATTTTCAAGTCTTCTAATCCTTTTACCAAGCTTTTGGATATTGTTCCAAGTGCACCAATTACAATTGATATCACCGTAACCTTCATGTTCCATACTATTTTTAGTTCTCTGAGAAGATATTATTATTATTATTATTATTATTATTATTATTATTATTATTCCTTGCGAATTTAGCACACCAACATTAGTTGGTCGTCTTTTCCTGGAGTCTGAGTAACAGCAAGTCTCCTCGGATCTCTAAAATTCTTATGAATATTCTAGCCAATCAATTATGTAGTTTGGATGGTCTTTCTCTGATTTCCTCTTTCTCCGGTCTTCTTTCTAAATCTTTGGGGACCGTTCCAAGTGTACCAACTTCAATTAGTATTACCGTCACCCTCATGTTCAACAGATTATTATTTTCATTATCATTATTATTAAACTCCTTGCGACTTTTTCTCACCAGCATTAGCTAATAGTCTTTCATTGGAGTCTGAGTGACAGAAAGTCTCCTCAGGTTTCTGGAACTCTTCTCATTATTCTAGCCAATATTAACAATTCTTTTGTTTGGATAGTCCCAATTCATCCTCCAATTTCCGACTCTTCCAGTCCCCTTTTCAAGCCTTTAGGGACCGTTTCTAGCACGTTGATTACAATTGATATTTCTGTTACTCTCATGTCCCACAACTTTTTAGTTCTCAAGCAAGGTCCAAGTACTTGCCTCGCTTTTCGTTTTCTTTGATTTTCACTCTCTGGTTCGCCGGGACCACAGATAAGTTATCTTCAATTTCTTTTTGTAAATTATCTTTTCTTCTGGTCTTCAGGTCGGGATTAGGGGATCTGTTTGTATCACAAAATTCCAGAGAATGTCTCTCTTTCTTCAGGACGGATTCTTTTTTGAGCATATATCATTTAATAGTCAAATTTCAATTGCTTGCACAATTCCCAGTGGGTCACTTTCCCACCCAGTCGTGTCTACACTAATGCTCTCTTCACGCTAGTTTGCTGAATTCAGTTATTCTGTGATTAATGATTTTGTTTCTGTCGAGTGAGATTTTGTTTGTCGCTAAAGATATTCATTCATTAGTTTTTCGTTTCATTTGTTTCCCAGTTATTTTTGTTCTGTACCTATATTGCTCGTGCTGTTATTGGCCGCTGTAATTAGTC
This sequence comes from Sepioteuthis lessoniana, assembly GCA_963585895.1. Lineage (NCBI taxonomy): Eukaryota > Metazoa > Mollusca > Cephalopoda > Myopsida > Loliginidae > Sepioteuthis > Sepioteuthis lessoniana. Next base: position 93,698,092 of record OY757926.1, on the reverse strand, counting down.
TTTCTTTGCTTTTTTTAATGTCATTTTGTATGTCGTACTATCTTCAATACAGGCAAGTCCTCTTTCTCCTTTTCTTGACACATATCGTCTATTTCATCTTTCAGTCGTAATGCATTTTAACGTGCATTCATCAACTATCTAGTCCTCTGATTCATTTGTCTGAGTTTTTTAATTGTCAATTTTAAGAATGGTCACGTGTACAAGAAGGACAGTTCCGGTGTTTATATCTTTGATAAGATTTCTGCTGCATAGTTTGGTTTTGAGAAGCATTTTCGTTCTTCTGAGGTACTCTTTTTTCATTTATTCTTTCGTCTCGACTTGTTTCATGGTGTCCGCTTTCAATATTCCTAAGTACTAGTAATTTGTCAAATATTATCATTTTGACTCCTTGAGAGTTTTTCCCATCAGCTTTAGCTGTTGGTATTTCACAGGTGTCTGAGTAACAAAAAGTCTCCTCAAGTCTCCAGGGCTCTTCTCAGTTTTCTGGCCGATCTCAGCAGTTTTGATTGTCTCCACCCGCGTCCTTTTATTTCCAAGTTCTCTAGTCTTTTTACCAATCGTTTGATGACTGTACCAAGAGCACCAATTACAATTGGTATAACAGTCACTTTCATGTTCGACAGTTTTTCACTTCTCTAGCAAAGTCAAAGTACTTATCCTTATTTTTGCTTTCTTTCAACTTTACTCAGCCGGGACAGCAAAGTCCACAATTTTGAATTTTCTCTTTTTTTTGTTGATTATTATAAGATCTGGTAGTCTGGCCGAGATTAGGTGACCCGTTTGTATCTCGACATCCCAGAGGAATTTGTGCGTCTCATTCTCCTGGAAAGATTCTGGGATGTGCATACACCATTTGTTCGTATGGTCAAATTTAAATTTCTTGCACGGTTCCCAGTGTATCACTTTGCCCGCCCAGTCTTGTCTAGTCTTATACTCTTTCTGTGTTAATTTGTCGCGTTCGCTTATGTGATTGATAGTTTCGTCTCCATCACCACATAACCTACATCTACTGTTTTGTTGCGTCTTTTCTATTCTTGCTTTGATATCGTTGGTCCTTATGGCGTTGTTTCTCTTTTAAGATTTCCCTTTCTTAGCCACGTCCACATTTTCTCCTGTGAGATGTGGCTTGTTTGTCGCTCAAATGTCCATAGAGATGTTTTTCTTCCCGCTTTTGTTTTCTGGTTATTTCCGTTCTGTTGATTCTAGTGTCGTCAGTATTGTTTCTGGTTACTCTGATCAGTCTTCCTCTGAGCTTTTCTATGTAGTCTTCGAGTCGTTGTATTGATGAGTCAACGCTGTCTTCACTGCTGGAAAATTCTCTTCCTACCTCTTTTCGTGACACATATCGTCTGTCAACGTCATTTCTGGGGCGCAAGGCCTTATGCATGGTCATTAGTTTTCATGTTCTCTGGTCCATTTGTTTAAGTTATTCTCTTGTCCACTTCAAGAATGGTCCTGAGTATCTTATGAGGAACAGTCCAATTATTTATCCCTTTGATAAGGTTCCTGCTATATGATTTTGTTTCTTGTAGTTTTCAGGTTCTCCTGAGATACACTTCTTTTTTCTTTATTATTATTATTATTATTATTATTATTATTATTATTATTATTATTATTATTATTATTATTTACTCATTAGAGTTTTTCACATCGGCGTTAGCTGGTGGTCTTTCACTGGAGATTGAGTGACAGCAAGTCTCTTCAACTCTTTAGGACTCTTCTCAATATTCTGGCCGTTCTCAATAATGTAGTAGTTTGGATGGGCTCCACTCGTCCACCAACTTCCAACTCCTCCAGTCCCTTTAGTAATCCTTTAGTTACTGTTCCAAACGCACCAATTACAATTGTCATAATTGTCACCTGCATGTTACATTCTTTTTTAAAATTCCCTATAAATGTCGAGGTACTTATTCTTCTTTTCACATTCTTTCAGTTTTATTCTGTGGTCAGCCGGGACAGCAAAGTCGACAATTTTGCAAGTTCTCTTCTTTTTGTTGATTATTATTAGGTCTGATCTTCTGGGCGAGATTAGGTGATACGTGTGTATGTCAAAGTCCCATAGGAGTTTATGTGTGTTATTTTCTAGGACAGGTGCTGGGTTGTGCATATACCATTTGTTCGTATGGTCAAATTTCAATTTCTTGCACATTCTCCAGTGGATCATCTTGCCAACCCAATCGTGTCTTGTCTTATATTCCTTCGGTGCTAATTCGCTGCATACGCTTATTATGTGATTGATGGTTTCACCTCTGTCACCGCATCGCCTACATTTGCTATTTTGTTGCATCTTATCTATTCTCGCTTTGATATGATTGGTTTTTACGGCGTTGTTTTGTACTGCTATTAGGAAAGATTCTGTTTCTCTCTTAAAGTTTACTTTTCTTAGCTATGTCCAGGTTTTCTCGTGTGAGGTGTTGTTTATTCGTCGTTTAAAATGTCAATGGAGTTGTTTTATCATTATATATAATAAATTTACACACCAACTATTTCTTATAGCTTTCAGAGGAATTAAATGTCAGAAAGCATCGTAAATATCCCAGTACTCTTCTGAGTATTCTTTACTGATTTTAGTCCTGTGATTTTAGTTATGTGCTCTGTTAATTGTTATAAATGATACTTTCATAATCGACAATCTTTTTTCGATTCTCAAGCAAATTGTTACGTTTTCTCCTGCTTTTTACTTTCAATTTAATTTTGTTGTGTGTTAAAACGGACGCATCCATCATTTAAGAGATGTCATTTTTCACAATGACAAAACATGCTTTTCTCATTTAATTCATTTTAATTTCCAAGTGAAAAAGATTTTTACTTTTTTATTCGTTACGTCAATATTTGAATTATTTTTACACTGTCAACATGATCTATCACTACTATAACTAATACTACAACTAGTGAGTTTTTATTTAGATTTTCTTTTTATATCACTAGCAATTGGTGACCTTCAATGAAGTCGGTGTGACTGTAAATCTTTTCACTTCTCTTGGACCCCTTTTTTTGCAATCTAGCCGTTGTCTGCTATTCTCTGGTCTCAGAAATTTCATTTCTTTATTTCTTTCCTGAATTTCCAATTTCATCAAGTTCTTTTCAAGATTCGAAGCGATTTTCCAAAGTCTCTAACTATTATTGGTATCACAGTCACCTTTTTATATTCCATAACTTTTACATTCTCTCGGGCAGTTTTTTTTTACTTTCCTTTACTTTTACTCCCTGATCAGCTGCAACGGGGAAGTTGACAAATTCTTTTCTGTTTATAAACAAAAACTGGACACTGCTGGGGAAGCAAGGACGAGCTCATAAGTGATGTACTCCTATGGACCCCCACATATGGCCGTGCAAAAGCAGGACGACCAGCTCGAACTTACATACAGCAACTATGTGAGGACACAGGATGTAACCCTGAAGACCTGCCGGAGGCGATGAATGATAGGGAGAAGTGGCGTGAGAGGGTTAGGGATATCCGTGCTGGCGGCACGACATGATGATGATGATGATATCAAGTCTTCTGGTCTTGATTGAGTGATCCATATTTATTCCCAAATCCCAAAGAATATTGGGTCTCATTTTCTAATTCCACCAGTCTGTCCTAAGCACACCAATAACAATTGATATCATCGTCACTTCCATGCTCCATAGATTTTCTAGTTCTCAAGCAAGATCTAAGTATTTGTCTATCTTTTCTCTTTCTTTTATTTGCATTATGTAATTTACTGGAACAGAAAAATCCACTTGCTGACATGTTGTTGTTATTTGCTTGTTAATTAACACTAGATCTGGTTTTCTGACTGGGATTACGTGATCCTTTTGTATCTTAAAATCACAGAGAATTTTATTCGTCTCATTTTCTAGGGCGAATTCTGGTTTGTGCATATATTATTTATTGATATGGTCAAATTTTCATCTCTTGCCCAATCCACCCCCCAGTCGTTCACATTTTTCACCAAGTCGTTTCTTGTACTCCTTTTGAGCTTGTTAGCTGCGTTCTTTTATAAAGCATTAACCGTTTCATCTTTGTCATCATAAAACCTACACTTGCTATTCTGTTGCGTATTATCATTTTTTCCTTTGATATAATTGGTCCTTATGGCAATATTCAGCACTGCTATTAGAAGAAATTCGTTTTCTCTCTTGGGGTTTCTTTCTTTCTTTCTTTCTTCTTATTTTTATTGTTGTTGTTGTTGTTTTGAATATGATTGATTGTACAAACGAAACTTGCAAAGTGCCGATGACAGGTGTGTGTAGATTTCTCGTGAGATTTTACGAAAAAGTAACATAATTCCTCACATCAAAATGATAAAAATATTCTTACTGCATCAGAAAAAATGTACAAAGCACTGACACACAATAATGTAAGCCCTTCATATACACACACACACGCACAAACACGCACGTGCGTGTGTGTGTTATATCTTGTATCTTTGGAGACTAGACCATAATGTCAGGCTGTCTTTTCTGTTGGATGTCAGCTTCTGATTTCATCGCAATTGTAAAACGCATGACAATAAACATTTTAGCAGCGACGCTAAAAAAAAAAAAAAAGTAAAAAAAAGTGAAAAATATTTTTCTCTTATCGTTTCGCTTTTGTTGCTTTGTTTCATCTTAACTTATTTTTCTGAAGTTTTTTAAATTTTTATCCAAATCATTTTTTTGTCTATAAGAAAACTTTCTCTCTGGCCTTTTACGATGTCCCATCCTTCCTTCCTTCTCTCTCTCTCGCTCTCTCTCTCTCTCTCTCTCACACACACACACACACAAACACACTAAACACACACACATATATTGATGGATTTCACCGTCGATCTCCACGTATGAGGACCTAACAGTTCGCTTAAAGATATCAACTGTTTGACAACCTACACAGGTGATTTGTTTAAAACAGTGAAGGTTTGTGTAGAACCAGTGAAATTTCTAGGATGAACTGATAACAGAAGAATGGTGCAGCATTCTGCTACAGATTCTTCAGAACAAACCTCCACAGGTTTTGAATTCAGGTTTTGAATTCAGACTCTCTCCATCTCCTGGACCGGTCATCTTACCAAAGCCCAATCTACTCCACTACTTTACTCATAACTAGGATATATATATATATATATATATATATATATATATATATATATATATATATATATATATATATATATATATATATATATATATATAAAGTATAGGAGAACGAAAACTCTGAATTCAAACCTGTTAAACTCCACTTAAAAATTGACCTTGTGTCATATCCTGCCTGAGCAGAGGGGTTGATATATGTATATATATATATATATATATATATATATATATAATTACTGAGTTTAGATGATGCAGTATCTAAAGAGCGAGTGCTTAATTTGTGGGATTACGCGTATATGGGCTATATAATACAGAAATGAAAACATTTCGTTGACTGGTGAAAAAACAAATCGTTTAAAAATATTTTTTCTTAAATCAAGAAAGTGTTCAAATATCAAAGAAGTGATATATTCATTTTCGGCTTTAGGCTGGTCTGCTGGTCAATATCTAGACATTTTCTTGATATTTTTGTCACGTTCAGTTTCGAGTTCATGGCTTGTTAACTCATCAATTAATTCAAATCTTTCATCATTGAATTAACACATCATCTCAGATCTTATTTTCCTTGATTTAATGTAAAAAAGAATTATGTGACAAGGTCGCAGTTTTCGTCTGGGATTCCCGCAGACTAACGGTAAAGCAACGAAGTCTAATGGGATCGTAAGGTATTGTCAGGAGATTTGGGCTAATAATATTCATACTTCGGCTCCGAGATCATGTTTAACTACAGTCATCATCGGATAAGGACTTTGTTGGTTAAATAGCTTGGAATTTTCTTGTTTTTCTATTTTTTTCATTAACAAAACAAAATAAATTCTGACGAACGGGGAAAAGTGGATACTTTAGAACAACGTAGAATGTAAGAAATCGTCAGCTAGGGAAATCAACCACCTCTAATTATACTAAAATTAAAGTCTTCATCCATAGAGTATTATGGTGAGCCCCTGTGGCGTAGTAGCAAACGTACTGGACTGCTAAATCGTTATAAATTAGTTCGAACTCTAATTGCGCTGTTACATTCATTATCGGACTAATATCTATGGGAAAGGCATGAACTCCCTTATTCTTCCAGTCGTTCTACAAAAGTGGCTTTGGCATTACATAACCCACGAAGATTGATATGCATTTAAAATAAAGAAAAGTCTAACTAAATGTTGTTGTTTGGGAAGATATTACTCTTCTATAATTCACACCCATTGAACACATTGATGATCAATTATTTCAGTCTTTATAAAATTGTCTTAATCTAAATATTTCGATTCCTTAAAAGATTCGAACAGAATGATCGTTTGCAAAGAAAGATTTCTTTCTAAATTCTTGGAGGATGCAATCAGAAAGGAGGTGGAATATTGTGGAAAAATCTTGTGAAAAATTTGATCAACAGTTTAAATGCCAAAAGTTCTTTAAATATCTACATTTTATTTAATTAATCGAACGAAATTTTAACGTGAGCCAACTCATTACCCAATTATATATGGTCATTTTCTGTATATTAGTGTGTGAGTTAAATGATAAAGGTATTATAATTCCTCCAAGCTTACTGAGAAGAAACACACTGGCGTTAGTACAAGTCTATCTTGAACATTCTTACATGATGAAAATAAACTCGAAAACCATATTCAATCAATGGTCAAGAAACAACAAGGATTTGTAATTAATTCTATTAGTGTTTCGATGTTTATTCACACACTCTTCAAAATATTATCTATGGGAGCGTTTTATTTCTGCAAAAATAAATTAATGCACTCAGATTTTATAAAATTGACTAAATTTGGATCAAGTCAAAAAGAGAAAAAAAAAATTGTTTCCGCATTCAATCAGAAGAAAAGATGATATTTTCAGGATTTACAGAATAAACATTGATATAAGAACAATGACACTTCCGGCAAAATTGCTAATAGAAATTTCGATACTACTTTTTAATATAGAAATATTTTCAACAAAAAAAATTCATTTAAATTTGAAATGTTAAAAATTCCGATTTGAAGAAATACAAACTTTAATGAAATGAAAACTATGTCTGCTGAATAATAAAAAAAAGAAGCTGTCATTTAACAATTTCTTAAATGGTTTGGCAGTTTACAGTCAAATATTTTGGATTTCTGAAGAAACACGAACAGGATAAGACACCATGTCAAATCTTTATGCAACTGGTTAAATTCAGATTTTTCATTCTCCTGGAGAGGTTGCCTTACTAAGACTAAAGATCTCAGCCTGTTCTACTATTTACCAATAGCGAGTGGATTGAATTGGTTGATTCATGCCTTTCCCATTTTTATGTAAATACAAACTTATCATCTGAACAAGTGTTCTGTTTATTTTTATGAATGGTCGTAATTCTTTACGATCTATAATCAAAGTGTAGTATGTATTCCATCCCCGATTTTTCTAAGCTTTAATCAGTTACGTTTTTTTGGTCAGGAAACTTAAATGATAATCATTAATTAGAAATGAATTTGAAAAATAAGGGAGAGGAGAAAAAATAAAAGAGAATGTGAAAGAAAAATCTAGGTAGTAAGTAAAATCAAAAAGAGAAATACAAGATAGAAACAATATATATATATATATATATATATATATATATATATATATATATATATATATTTTCTTGAAGAAAAAACAACGAAACCAATCACAAAGTATTATAAATTTATTTCCATCCTGTTACGCATTTTTGAATTTTATCAAAAAGATCTGATGAAGTCCTGTTAATTTTTTTTCGTGTTTTTGGAAATTTCAAAAATGCGTAACAGGATAGAAATAAATTTATAATCCTTTGTGATTGGTTTCGTTGTTTTTTCTTCAAGAAATTATTGCTCTGTATTATTGGTACATTGAGCTCTTTACCAGGAAAATTTAAATATTCATTCATGAATAATTTCTTGTCCTGATGGAATTACTCCTAACTCCGGTTTAACTGGACTAAGTATACTATATATATATATATATATATATATATATATATATATATATATATATATATATGCCTACAGAGTCAGAAAGAATCTACCTAGGTTTCACTTAACCGGATCATCAGGACGATTCTGACTAAAGAAGGGTAGGAACAAAACTACATTCTGTTGATTAAAAACCGCTAGAAAGAATAAAATTAAATCAAATCAATTTGTGCCTAATCTACCAAGTAACCAAATTTTCTTTTATCGACCAACATTTAGTATTGCTGATCATTGGTTATGTAATTCCTTAGGAATATTGTAGAAAGCAAGTTAATCCTCCATACATAAATTCCCCATTTTATATTTACGGAATTTTTTTTCATATCTCCCATTTTAATGCCGGAACTGTGCCAATATTCTTCTTAATTTCCCCCACATAGTTTGATAAACTTGTTCTATGTCTATAGATTTCGTCTGCAAAACTATTTCTATGGTTTTAATATCTTTTTTTAAAGGTCCCAGCGTGGAACCTTCGTATATTTTTTATTCATTTCTGCTAACGTTACGATTGGTAAGTCCACAACTATTTGCCTCCACCTCATACACTATACACTCATATATATATATATATATATATATATATATATATATATATATATATATATATATATATATATAATGATAAAACAATATAAAAATTCACGAATCAGAGTTGCAAGTTGTCTATTGTTGGGTGAGGAATAATTCAACATGCTTAGCTCACCCGAGGATCGACAGCGTGAAACTTTGAACCATGACTTTGTATCCTTATACTTGAAATATATTGTAATATTGCTCTGCATTGAACACTGTAAAGATTTTACGAATTAGCGTTAAATTCTAATCATATATATATATATATATATATATATATATATATATATATATATATATATATATATATATATAAAGAGAGAGAGGGAGAGAGAGAGAGAGAGAGAAAGAGAGAGAGAGAGAGAGAGAGAGAGAGAGAATAGGAATGGAGAAAAAGAAAGAGAAAAAAAGTCAAGAATGCTTGGTGGAATATCAAGAGACAAGTGAAAGATTAGCTGCCATGTTTTTATGTAAAAACATAAAAACTCCAAAACATTAAAATTCCTTCTGAAGTGATAAAGGAAAAGTAAAGATAGAAGAGGGAAGAGAGTTGAAAATATCGATGCATTCTTTATTTCTTTTTTCTTTTTGCATATGAAACTCATCCAAGTTTGGAAAACATAGTTGGGCTAGAAAAAATAGAAAGAAAAAAGATACAGGTGATAGGAAACAATAGTTAATATTATTTGATAAAACTCATGAAATTTCCAAGAATTGAGATAATTTTATTTTAATCCAATGTTTACAGATATTGAAATAATCACTGTAAACGTTATTTTTGACAGAATCCCACCAGATTCTAACTTATTTTCTCTCGCTTTTAACAGATAAGGGAGACAACCTCATTTTGAAAACTACGAATAAATCAGATATCAAAATAACTGAAGAAATAAAAACCTACAAATACATGATATAGCGCCAAGGTTATCATCATTGTACCTAAAATCATTGCCAGGGAGTTGGATCCTTATCTCCTGCTCTAATACTTCGGCTTTTTACCAAAGTTAGTCTGAATACTTTTGCTATAAAATTAAATTTTGCAATCTACTTTCTTTAATCACCCAAACCGCATTTGGTCTTTATTGACTCACTATTGTTGCTTTTTTCTAGACTAAACTGCTTTTTTTTTGTTTGGATTTTTTTTTAAATGAGTAATTATCATACATTGATATCCTCGAATTAGCGTTCTCATCTTGTCGTATTTGATGATCTTCTGTGATTTTAAACTGAATCTATCATTCAATCTATGTGAGTAGATTGTTTTTATTCCATTGTTCATGCTTCGGGGATATCATATATCAGTTAATTCTTTCGAGTGGATTTGTTTTCGTAATATCACTTGTCCGTCTCTTGTACTAAACAAAAATATATGACTTTTTTGCACAACTAAGGATAGAACTCATGACCGCCTTACCCTTCCCTGTGGTAGCAACACCTCTCTCATATAAAGTGGGGTCAGTTTTATTGCCTAATGCTTGAGGAGCCGTCATATTAGGGAATGCTAATGTAACTAAGCTGTTTCTGGCATAACATTCAGGCGTTGGGAAACCTTCACTAAAAAAAAAATGGTATTGCGTCACATAGTATAACGTAACGAAAGAACTAGATAAATAACTTAATCAACGCCTTTATTCACCAAGCCAGAATTAGTCCCACAGAACCTGAAAAAAATCGAAGTCAATGACAGTTGAATCACTATGACTCTAACCATCAAAATAAGGATATTCATCAAAGTAAATAACTAAAAAATATATTGAGCTTCTTAAATATTCACAAGATGTGATTGATTAGTCTTGTGATAATCATCTCCACAATTTCAGATCTGTGAAATGTTGAGAAACCAATGTCACTTCTCAAAAGAATTCAGTTGTTTGTAAATAGACTTTGCCTGTGCCGCACAACGACGTTTTTTTTTTTTTTTGTTTTTTTTTTGTTTTTGTATTTTTATAACATATAAACAAGCGTCTAAGCTAAAGAAATGAAATGTTCGGAAATATTTTAATGATTCCAGAGAATGAAATCTAACCTTTGCCAATCTGTTTTGTTATAAACAAATTTTTGACATTTAGGCCGATGTATATAAAACTCGAAAATCTTATCAGCGAACCAAGTGAAAACAAGTCTACATACAAGCAAAAAACTGATAAAGTCGTCGTTTGTTTTCTTTGTGGAAATTTTAAAAATTAATGAAGTTTAAACCTTTTCGAAGGCTGATATTTTTTCAAAATTCTTGTTGAGTGGGCAAATGGTTTTCTATACATTAACATTAAATTCGTCAATGAGAACTTTAGAGAAAATGCCTCACATGGACCGACAAAAATGGGTCTTTGTGTTGTTGGCAACAAAAATGTCACTCTACCTGCAAAAGACTTAAAATTATAAAACTGAAACAAATAATAAAATGAAAAATAAGACAAATAATAAAATTCGAAAATAGAATTAATAACAAAATAGAATAAAATAAAATGAAATATTCCACAATTCTACGTTCACCGAAAGTTTAATTTTCGGCATCAAAAGGACAGTCTTTCCAGCATTGACATACTTTAGATAGCACGTGCTTTAGCAGTTACAATAAATGAGCTATCCATCCTCCCTAGCTTTTACAATAATAATTCATGATAATATAAAAAATTCCATCAGAGAAGTCCATAACTTACACAATCAATATAACCAATGATTTATCATCCTCTGATATTGGTGCCGGGGTATGTGAACTCTTCGTAGAAGAGTTCACATACCCCGGCAGCAATATCTCATTAACTGAACGCGATGTCAACGTGAGCATAGCGAAGATATGGACAGCTACCAAGAGATTATCGATCATAAGGAAATCTGATCTTTCTGATATAATAAAAGGAGATTTCTTCCAAGTGTGGTTGTGTCAGTACAATTGTATGGATGCACCAAGTGGACATTAACAAAACGAATGGATAAAATGCTAAACGGAAACTACAAAAGAATGCTTCGTATTGTTTTGGTTTGGTTTCGGTTTCTGTGTTTAATGGTAAATCAATCTTTGTGGGTTATTTAATGCCAAAGTCATCCTTGTAAAAGAACAGTAGTGGTACTATTTAACCCTCAACTAGAGGAATAAGAGGGTTCATGCCTTTTCCTTAGGGGCATTAGTCCAGAAGTGAATGAAATAACACGAGTTATTTCATTTCGAATTTGCTGACTTCGAGAATGCAGTCCAGCACGTTAACCCTTATGTCACGGGGATTCCACCCCACGTGCTATTTTGAACGAATCCAGGAAGAAATAGCCCACAAAACATTAGTTATAGGCTACCTACTTCTGATCTTACTAACCATCCAAATAAGGTGAACAAGAGATGCTGGGCACTGCCGGGGAAGTAAGGACGAGTCTATAAGCGACGTTGGCCGACCATCAGCTCTGTACGGACACTAGGTGCAGTTAAGAGAACCCTCCAGGAGCGAAGCATGATTGGGACGAATGGCGAGAGAGAGTCAGGGAACTCCGTGTTATTAACACGCCTTATGATGATGATGATATACTCTCATGATGATGATATACTCCTACCTGTTGATCTCGTATATTGGTCGATTCCTGATTTATGGTCCCAAAAGCATTAATTTATTGAATAAATTTTTAAAACCAAGTGTTGCTCCCAGACCTTCCCATTGTGTTTGAATTTTAACTTTACAATTAATTACTCTAACTCATTTCAAAAAATAATTTCAAAATCAACGTTAAGCCTGATTTTAACCCCCGATTCTCTAACATTTTTCAAGAAAGCAAAATACACGGGGTCATGCGGTAAAGAGGGAGTTTATTTTATTTTATTTTTGATAACTTGACAGTAAATTTTGGGTTGATACTCTACACAAAAGACATTTGAATATTAGACTTTTCAATAAAATTGTATCTTTAAAATTCGAATAAAAAGTAGGTTATATTTACCACATGAATAAAAGCAGAATTTTAACAAAGGTCAGAAAACTTGAAACATAACAACGACGGCCAAAAACTTGAATAACGATGCCGAGACGAAAAGGAAGAAAAGAAAACGAAAACAAAAACAAAATAAAACATCACAGAAACATCAAGAAGAAAAATAATAAAGTAAAAACTGAATGAGCCGTTTCCTCGCCAAAGCTCTGAAGTACAAGACTGTTGTTATAGCGACCAGCCACGTGATAGTGCGGAAAAAAAAGCCAAACAAACATTAAAAAAACAACCCCCCAAAACAAAATAAATAAACAGACCTTCCAACGAATTCTTACGCCAGCCACTTAACGCTGCATTGACATAACACTCCACATTAAGTAGGCGGAGGAATATAGTGCCCTGTAACAAAAGAACTGGAGACCGAGCGTTTTAAGTATATAGATATTTTCATCAGAGAGAGAGAGAGAGAGAGAGAGAGAGAGAGAGAGAGATCCCCCTCTCTCTCTCTCTCTATCTATCTATCTGCACACGCACTAGTTTATTTCGGAATTGAAAAGTGCTCACACACGCGATATATATATATATATATATATATGTGTGTGTGTGTGTGTGTGTGTGTGTGTGTGTGTGTGTGTGTGTGTGTGTGTGTGTGTGTGTGTGTGCATGTAAGTATATCTATGTATCAGGTATTGAAACATGCCGTACAATACAAGTGTATGTTCTTGTACAAGAATGCATAAACAAAACATCCCTGTATTCATGAGGTAAGAAGGTGTTCAGATGTCTTCCTTTCTCCTGTGGTGTGTATACTTGAGTGTTTATTAAAGCATTATATATATATATATATATATATATATATATATATATATATATATATATATATATATATATAAACTATGATTAGAATTTATTGTTAAAAGCATTAATCCGTAAAATCTACACAGTGCTCTATACATGTAAATGCATTGTAATATTTTGATATTCAAGAATAAAAGTATATAAGATATAAATCAGGACAAAACCTCACTACTCTGAATTTCACGATTTCGATCCTCAGGGGAGCTTCCATACATCTGTTCTATCCTGTTTCACAGTTGAATTTTATATATATATATATATATATATATATATATATATACACAATATGATTCAAAATTAACTTTTTTTAACCATCGGAGATTTATTAATATAACCATCATAAAAAGAAATTCTATAAATTATTACTTGATTCTTGAATCAAATCAAGTTATTTCCAAAAATGCCTGTTATTTATTCATCGACACACACACACGTACACACGTACACGCACGCACACACACACACACACACACACACACACACTTAATGAATTTGTAATACTTTGAAATATACTGAAAATCACTTTTCATATTAATTCTCTTTACATGGTATCATTTTTACAAAAATATTTTTTTGTAAAATTTTCTCAACTTGTTCATCCAGCATAATTCGAAAGAATTATGGTATGGTTCAGTGATATCAAATCAAATTCATATTCCACTTCACATTATTAGCACTTATCTTACAAGTGTTGTTCAGGTTAGCCCTCAATCATTGCTTCACTGTCCAGAAGTGGCCATTCATCTCAGTACTGAGCGGAAAAATCACCGCTTAACTTGAAATATTTGACAAGAATCGTTACATTACCGAAACTGTTTTCCTTTTTTTATTTGTTAACTGAATTATCAACCTTTGTGGGTTATTTAATGCCAAAGCTCTCCTTGTAGAAGAACAACAGTAATACTATTCTATCCATAACTGGAGGTGGGTATAAAGAGTTTCATACATTTCCCTATGGCATTTGTACGAAAATGAACGTAATAGAGCGACTGGATATTGAACTCGCTTAATCCGATACTGCACATTAGCCAAGGGGAATTTCCCCTTTGACCTTTAAGTTCAGTCGTTTCATATTTTTGATTGTCCTTATTCTCTTTTAACTCATTTTGACCAATAATTTAAAAGAATTGTCTTTTTACTTGACGGAATTTTATCCGTTGTTTTACTTAGAAAATATTCCACCGTATTTTGGGAGGGCTTAGAATATGTTGTCTGTTTCCACTACAGAGATAAAACCCCACCGCCCCCATCAAAAAAGACAAAAACAAAAACAAAAACAAAACAAAAAACCCAGAAATGGTGCCTTCTAGGTATGACATTCAACTCCATCTAATGGTGAAGATCAAGATCTGGAAATCTGAGGAGTGTTGAGTAACTCTTCATTGCCAATAATCCCATCAGACGAAGTGATAATAGCTGTTAGTGTCTCGTCCATGGATCAAATAGATTTATTCAAGAATTATTCATATTCGATTGTACTCTATGCAGAAAGAAACACGTCTTAAGAAACAACTACGCAAAAAATGTAAATAAGAACATACAATGAACGCGATCCCCTAATTTCTAGACATAAAATAACCCTAGGCGGGTTGAACTGCTGCTAAAAACAATCAATCAATCAGAAAACTGAAAGCTTTGGCTCAAAGCTACAATTATGCGACACATTAAAAAATCTAACTCTCAGTACTATTCATGCTCGATGAACAAGGTTTTCTTTGTCTACTACACAGCCATTTGTTGCTTACAGTACCCACTCGTTCTCAGAGGTCACCAATAAGTAGGTTCGTCGTTGTTTAACTTTCGTGACCTGACTGTAACCTGTTTCAGCGTGAGTTGATCGTAAGTTAATGATTTACTAAGCTTTGCTTAGTCTTATACACAGAATTCAGGTTACTTACAGTAGTACTGCTACTTAGCGGACAACCATTCAAATTACAGTGGAAATGGAGACGGCGACACGAGTTCAAATCCTGGACGAGACTGATTGCATTTCACATAGCACTAATACCCTTGGGGAAGGTATGAATCCAATTATTCTCCTTCCAGCTATGGGTAAATAGTAGGACAGACTAGGTTCTTCAGCCTTGGTTAGGCAACTAGTCTAGGAGAAGGAAAACTCTGAATTGAAACCTGTTAAATTCCGCTTAAAAAATTGACCTTGTGTCATATCCTGCCCGAGTGGAGGGGTTGGGTAAATAGTACCATTCAAATTACAATTTGTTGAAAGGTGTAGAAAACTAAAAATGAGGGAATAGCATCCAATCAGATAAAAATGTACTAAGGAGAGATCGGGGGGAAATTGCTAATCATTGAACAATATTTGATTTAGCAAGTTGGAGTGAAATCCAGCCGAGAATAATGAGAGAGAGAGAGAGAGAGAGAGAGAGAGAGAGAGAGAGAGAGAGAGAGAGAGAGATAATGTGTGTGCAGTTGAGAACAATGTAGGTGTTTAACTTTAGTATATGAAAATACCGCCAAATTGGTTGAACTGGTGTTTTCACATCCTTCGCTAACAATGAAGACTTCAGTAATGTTGCTGAATATATATATATATATATATATATATATATATATATATATATATATATATATATATATATTATGTGCATCATTTTGCTCACAGCTAGGCCTACATATAATTTTGCCGAAATACAATAAATGACCTTATATACAACTCAATACGAGCACAGGTTCCAAAATAAGGGTGATATCAAAAGTACTCAGTTCCCATATTAATACACTGTATTTCCTCTTTTGGTATTCACGGAGGCATTTAATCTCAAATTCATTCAAACTCTGCGTACCCGTGTAAGTGATTACGTCATGGAATAACTGAAGATTGAAGTTTTATCCGAAAGTCTACTATTAAGTAACTTGATCAAACTTGCAGATAAAAATCGGTATCGTTCTTAAGAGTGCTGCAAGATTAGTTCTGTCACTATATATATATATATATATATATTCCCCGATGTCAACGATTAGAGAGAAACCCATTTCTGTTCAATTTTCCGTTTCATAATCCAGTTAACAAACTGGTGAAATGAATTTATTATTGATTATATCAATCAATTTTTCTTTACATTAATGATATATATATATATATATATATATATATATATATATAGAAGGTCATTTAATAAATAAGAAGAATTCTTTTTCAAAATTTTTGTTCATCAATGTAAACTGCATTGTTTGGAATTGGTTTACAACAAAAAATATTTTAATCTTACAAAAGTATTTCTTTTGTGGCAATTCACAATAGTGGTAAATCCAGCTGAGTTCTCTTGGCGTGAACAGAGATCTGCAATCAAATTTTTGATGTGGGAGAAGTGCAAACCATGTGACTTTTACCGATGACTGTGTAATGTGTACAAAGAAGCATGTTTTCGGCAAAAGAATTGTTTACAAATGAGCAAAACATAGGTTATCCAATACAAGCCTGGGTCGAAAAGATAGTAGAAAAGAGTGGAAACATACGGAAGGTCTTCAGTAATATTAAAGGGCTAATTACTACTGAATACCTGGAAAAATTGACAACAGTAAATAGTTGCTAATTCCTTTGGCGAAATTCTCCTTATTTATTGAATAACCCTCCTATATATATATATATATATATATAGTTACTAACAGAAGTACCTGGTGTAGCTTGAAGTAAAAGGAATATTTTAAAATACTTGTTATTAAACAATTTATTTTACAAGAGTATGAAAGATTTTCTTCCTAAGCATATACGATTTTTTTCTTTTTTTGAAATAATGTTGATATAATACTTTGAAATCACACCCTAAAAAGAAAGTTAACTAACATAATTTTATTTTTGTATGTATTGAAAATGTCTATCACTGTCAGAATTGTGCTTTTACGCAGAAAACTTTCAGTATTTCCAAGTTTCAGTACGAATTGTACACAAATTAAAAATGATACTCTTTCGTATAATTAAATATGATGACAATGTTCTATTAGGTAATGATATATAATTGAGATATTTTCTCTCTTCTTCTACTTCTCTGTATATTATGATGTAAAAAAAACATGAAAATGTTAGTGGGGGGTAGTCATCGTAGTAAATGACATCGAATTTAGCGAGGTCGAACTCCAGTCGTGTTATTACGTTCACTTCCGGACTAATACAGTAGGAAAAGGCATGAACCACCTTATCCCTCACAGCTATTGGTTAAATAGTACCACTACTATTCTTCAATGATAGCCATGTCATTGAATAAGCCATAAAGTTTGATTTGCCATTAAACAAAGAAACCAAACAAAAATAAAAAAATTGATGTTGAAGCGGCTCACAAAGCTGATTTTAAGAAAATTGTTTTTGAGGTTAAATTAGACATCTGCTCCAGAGGATATCAACTTTATCTACTTTTTATATTGATGGGATCTTTTAATCCCAATCATTTTATAAAAGCAGAAGGTGTGTTGCTCCTGACGCTATCGATTTGACTTGTTTTTTTGTTGTTTTGAAAGAATTAGACCTTCCTAATCAACTTTAAGCTCAAATGCTTCAGTAACATCAACGAGGAAAGCCTGTTCATCCCTCACTCCAGTTCTATAAAAACTCTCCTTAATATCAAGGAAATTCACATGCCAACTGCCATCAATATTGACCCATTAGCCTAAGAGTTCATAGATAATAAGTTAGCAAATGAATAGAATTTTATATAAGATTTATTTTTTTATCTACTTAGTAGTCTCTTTTTATTTTATATTTCTTCATCTTCATTTTATTTTTTGAATCTTTATTTTTTCTCTGTAATTCTTTGACCGTTTTTCTTTTTTCTTTGTTTTTTCCCATTCCTATCTGGCCATTTTTTGAGGATTTCCTTCCTCAAATTATTTGCAACTCTTCTTTTTTCTTATTTTCCTTCCTTCCTTCCTTTCTTCCTCTTCTCTAATTATCCACTCTTTTCTCTTTTTTTCGATTTCTTTCTTTAATTTTGTCTTTTACTCTTTCATTTGTTTTATTGCAATTTCTTTATTCATCCCCATTTTTTTCTTCTATTTTTTCGTTTTTCTCTCTTTTTTCTATTTAAATTTTTTTCTTGACATCGACGAGAAAGTTCATATTTCGTCATTAATTTTTCCCCAGCATTCTAATATTGACAAACAGAGAAAAACAATAGCAAATGTGGAAGTCATTATGAATATATAACCGTACCTAGGTAGCTTATGTTTAGTAATGACTGTTCAGGGTATATTCGGGGTGTGTACGTGACAACCAATCAGCAGTACACAAATAATTGAAGGAGAAACGTCTTGCAAAATTCAAAGTCAGCAGACGAATACCCAGCGTTTTAATATCTTTGCCACGTGGACGATTCTGCGACAAACCATTTTCTTTCTTTCTTTCTTTCTTTCTTTCTTTCTTTCTTTCTTTCTTTTTATTGTTTTTTTTTTCTCTCTTATTTTTGATTACTTTTATTCTCGGTTTCTTTCATTCTTTGTTTCTTTGTTACTTTCTTTTACCGTTTTTATACTCTCTGACATAACTCGTTCGTTTTCATTCAGCATACACCCTCCCCCTTTTTCTCATGTTTTCTTTCTTTCTTTCGTTCTTTCTGTTCATCCTTTAATCATTCATATTTTTCTTTCTTTCTTCTAATTTTTTTATGACCAAATATAATTTTTTCTTTTATTATTCATTTCGGATTCTCCCAACGTATTTTTCTCTTGGAAGGTCTTTCCTCTTTCTTTCTTTAATTTTTCTTTCCTTCTTTCCTTCCCCCCTTTAATCTATTCAGTTTATTTGGTTTGTATTTTATTCCTATTTATATTTCAATTTTTATTTCTCTTCTGTTTGCACCTAATTTAAATATCATCATTTTTGACTCTTCCCTATCTCTATCCTCATTCATTTTCAATTCTTTTCTGCCTTCCTTTTATTTCCTTCTTTCTCGTTCTTCCTTGGTTTTTCTCTATTTAACCCATCCTCTCTCTCTCTTTCTCTCTCTCTCTTTCTCTCTTCCTCATCGCTGCATCAAGCAGAGGCTAAACTCTTGCATCAGACTGCATTGTTGGCGTTTAGATCTGCAATCTGTTGTTTGACGTCATCGCTCTTCGTCTCCTCTTTCTACCCGGCCACGCAGGCGCAAAATAAGGTTGGGCACATTCTGTTTGCCCGCCAAATTTCAATTAGGTTCAAGTACTCCGACATATTAGGTTGCCTCCCAAATTTCGACAGCTTATTTTTCAAAGGATGTTTGAAAGTCTGAGAAAAAATTACACACACACACACACACACACACACACACACACACACACACACACACACACACACACACACACACACACACACATATATATATATATATATATATATATTCAGCAAATTTCACCACAGATTAAAAATAAAATGCAAAAGAATGGGTGAATAAAGAACAATTTTCACCAATCTTTTAATTATAAAGAGCTTGCTTGCCTTGATAAAGCATTCAGTACTTTTTCTGTTCATATCAATCTATCTAGCTACCTTTATAAACAACAGCGTATTGCTTTTCTCTCTTTTTTTTTTTTTTTTGTAAGTTTATTAAGCAGTTGACTCATAAGTCTTTTATATTCAGCTTAAAATATCGTAAGGAAAAATTTGCTATTCACATATATAAAGGTGAACATGAATAAACACAAGCACACACACACACACACACACACACACACACACACACACACACACACAGATCAGCGTATAAAAAGACTGGGCCTATAAAACAATTCTCAATATTTCTTGTTAAAACATAGTTTTGGGAGCGATACCTGCCGTAAAAGAATACTCCTTTCAAGGTGGCTACTCAACTTATACAAGGTTAGATAGGAACTGCACATATGGTGGTTTTCCAGCTTGAAATTTGCATATTTTCTTCTTTTTAATGGGGTCTTGTAATCACTGAATTATAATAAAGGTTCTGGAGAATACTGGTCACAAAATGAGAATTTAGACTTCCTGCACCCATGGCCAGAAGTTATTTGTTTACATACATTTAGTTTTTGTAAATGGTGATGTTATATTGACTTGCAACAGACAATCGAGAGGCGGGCTTTTTCTACGTCTAAGTGTTAACAAGTTTACGCGGCTTCCTCTCTTGCTTGACATCACTCGTGTATATTCTTGGTATATATATATATATATATATATATATATAAGACGACTATACCCTAAAATACACCTTAACATATATCATATTGGCTGCAACCATACACACAGTCACATTACACGTCCTGATCAACTTATTCATCAACCTTCACAGTACTGCATCGGATCAGTAATATTATAAGAGGTGTATAATCCTGTAGCTCTATCAACCTTCAATGACATAACATTAATGATTGTTCATGAAAAAATGAATTTATTATAGTTGTGCAATCCTACCACACGTTATATAAAATAAAAATACTTTTATTGCGCTAGATTTTTATCATTTTATTAGAATAATGTGATTTGGGGTCAGTGATTTCAGTTGAAAGTATTTGTGTTACCAAGGCAGGTGTAAGCCTATCGTCCATGATTAATAGAGCTAACAACTTAAGCTTCACATATTCTACTGGCCGCATAAGACGACCCGCATTTTTGGGAGGTATTTTTAAGGTTAAAAGATCGTCTATACGCCGACATATTGGCATATCTTATATTTGTTATGCGTCCCACCAAACGGACGAGTTTGGCACAAGGCCTTTTTAAGGTGGGTCCGTGCGTAGGGCCGTAGCCCAGACACGCCTTCAGCTCCAACTAAATAGATGCGTCTCAGGCGTCAGACAATAAACCTAGCTCCTTTGGAAAGGGCCAAAGCCTGGGAGAATAGCCCTCCTGAGGATCGACGAGAGCCGGTATTTGCATGCGTGATATGAATGTCAGCTTCCTGGCATCCACGTCAGGCGGCCTTGATCGACGAAGACAAGCGAACAAGCCTCACGAACCGATCCGTGCAACTAGAAACACGCTTGGTATATGACTTGATTCACAAGTCTCGTTATATAGTTTGTATCCCAAAGCAAACAGATACTGACCTCTGACCCATTACATATTCGCTCACCCTCGCCCCAAATTTGACTCCAGATCAGTTTAACGTGGAGTCTTATACACAGGAACGATTGCTTCCTCTTTCACAAAGGCGACAGACTACTCCGAACCTCCCTAAAAATGCAATGGTAATGTGCTTTTTCAGGTTTTCCGTAGGACTAGACTCATATCATTTCTTTCACCATATCCCCTCTAAAGACGAGATATAGTGGAGAAAGAACAGGTACTTTCATTGGATCCCATCATCAAAACAATTAAGCTCTGATCCAAGGCATCAATGCTATATAACAGTAAATTATCCCATAAATTTTTACGGCAATTACGATAATATAATATAAATCTAATATCTGGTTTATTAGTAAAATATCTCCCGGTAAAAACACACAAAGTTCAACGCTTCGTCTGACTGTTTTATTTCTGGATAAAAGTCAGAATTAAGAGATAATTCATCAGTTTATACATGGCTTTATTGAATGAAAGAAATGTTTTAATTAAATTCTCTTGTCCTACCTGTATAGGACTTCGAGTAAAAAACATATATGATGAGAAATTTGGACAACAAATCACCTCTTGTATCTTTATCTCTTACTTAGAAAATTTCTCACAGTTTTATCCTTATATTTAATGGAATTTAAGACATATTGTAGCCATATTCTGTCTGTAATGCTAATATTAAACCCCCACAACTCACGATTCCCTTCTGATTGATTTCCTATGAATTTGTAAAATCATCTGAAGTATACTAATATTAAATATATCGAAAGAAAACTTTGAATTTAAACCAGCTTTACTCCACTTAAAATTAACCTTGTGTCACATCCTGCTCGTCGAGGAAAAGTTGGATAATTACTTTCACACAATTCCTTAAAGAGCACCAATTTTTTTTCATCTGTGTGAGTGTGTGTGTATGTGAATGTGTGTGTGTGTATGTGTGTGCGTGTGTGTTTCTCTCTCTATTTTAATACATTTCAATCAATTTCTCATGTGTAGCACTATCAGTTATAAAAGATAATGTAGAAATAATCCATCAGTTCTTGCAGTTTTCAGCATGTTTATGACGCGAATTTCTGTCGGTTTTCAAAGTGAATGAAAAGACCCTAACTTGAGAAAAAGAAAAAAATAAGGCCATCAACTGATTGCTAAAACATCACTTAGACTGAATCGGCAATCAAGAAAACAAAACAAAAAGCAAAATAATCTTGAACTAGAATATTAAGTAAATGACGACCATCTCATTTAAATCCGAATTATCAAAAGTCAATTTATAGGATTTGGATTCATATCTGTGAAAATAACTGACAAATAAACAAACAACTAGAACATAGCAGGCTCGACCATCTGAGTGTATTGATAAGGAATTATTCAGAGGTTTTTATTTCCCCCAATCATAATGGTCAGTGTTTGAAAGATTGATTTTCAAGGCTGATATACTTCTCCGGTCTTTAAGAAAAAATGTGCCTCTCTCTCTCTCTCTCTTCCCTATTTAGCCATGTGCAATAAGTTATGTTTTGTAAATACTAGACTGTTCATACTTATTATCTTGTTGGGTAGACATTCGGGGTATAAATCATTAAATCTTTGGGTGGACGAACATGTTTCTCTTGCAGACATCAAAATAGTATTTTAATAGTTTGCAACTGCTCATTTTCAATTTTCTTTTTTTTCTTTTTTTCTTTCTTTTTTCTTTTCTTTTCTTTTTTTTTTTGTAAATTGGATTTAAAAAAAAGTCATCCTTATTTCTTGGATAACACAACGCAACCCAAACTTTAACCTACAAAAAATTACCACTTTGCAAAAATCTTTTTTCTAACAGCTGTTATCAAATTTAAAAA
This sequence comes from Sepioteuthis lessoniana, assembly GCA_963585895.1. Lineage (NCBI taxonomy): Eukaryota > Metazoa > Mollusca > Cephalopoda > Myopsida > Loliginidae > Sepioteuthis > Sepioteuthis lessoniana. Next base: position 93,674,885 of record OY757926.1, on the reverse strand, counting down.
ATATCTGCTGGCAACTCCCTCCCAGTCAATATATATATATATATATATATATATATATATATATATATATGCAAATGTATATATCTACATATACCTATATATTAGTATTAATATATTTATAATTAATCTTGCTGATTATAAAACAGTATGAGTTTATATATGTATACAGGCACACACACACACACACACACACACACTATATATATATATATATATATATATATATATACACTATATATATATATATATATACACTGTATAATAACTATAATGTATAAATTATAAGGAATAAATTTTAATATATAATAAATGTTTGTGTGTGGGGGATGGGTGTTTGGGTGAGTGCTTGTCTGCCTGTGTTCGTATGTTTAGAAATTACTAATTCCTAGGTGATTCAATAAGTCCGTATTTGAACACGTACATTCAGGAATTTTGATCTAAAAATGTCATTGTATTCAGTCTTTGGTCAACATTATTGGTCCATTTTAATCTTTTTTTAACGAGAAATAACTAAATTTATACACACTCACTGTTTTATCTTTTCTTGTTCTTTATCAACTCTGAGTTGTCAATAAACCAAAGCTGTTTCACAAGATTTGTTTTGTTTTCAGGCGATATTCCACATTTTATTATAAAAGTTAATGGGTGCCAATAATGGGGGCAGAACTCTATGTGCACAACAGGGAAGAAAAGTGATTTGTAAAAGAAAGATATTATGTTGAAACATATATGTAAAAAAATACCTTTTCTATCATTCGGCTACTAACTTATTGATTTATCTATATAGATGTTCATATGTTCACACATTGATAATATCAAACTATAGATACACACACACAGAGCTATATATATATATATATGTGTGTGTGTGTGTGTGTGTGTGTTTAAAGTTTGCCTGTGTGGGTGGGTACTTTTAAGGAGTGCTGGTGTTGAAATCCTATGCTTCCAACAGATTTTTCGTCGAATTCGCGAAGAAAAGAAACCCAATCTTCATTTTATTTTTTTTTTTTTTCATTTTTTTTTCATGGTTTTTGGTCAAAAATTAAAAGATGAATATGTAAAAAAGAAAGAAAAAAGAAAAAAGAAAAAAGGAAACATAAAAAGTCAAAATAATTGTAAAAACAAATCTGTTGTTAAACACAAATGACCTGATATTTGGCTGCTAAAATGCAGTTGTGTACAAAATTTATATAACTTCGACATACACACTCACTCACACACACGCGCGCATTTGCAGATATTGTATCTTTCTATCTTATGAAAACTCTATCTTTTAGATCTATATACCCACTCTCTCTTGCACTCTTGGATATAGTTTTTCTTTGACACACACACACTCATTCTAGTATCTGTTATACACTTACTTTGAAGCCCTTCACATACACATATGTTCTCTCTCTCTCTCCCTCCTTCTCTCCCTCTCTCTCTCTTATTCTCAAATACAAGTACACCCGCATGCACCCTAGCACAACTTAGTTATACTCTTAGATATTGTAGACAGATGTTGAGCCGGGTTTAGTTTTGTGACATATCGACTTCTATATATTGGTCATCTCATCCCAAGCGAACATTTCATTTATTAATCCCACCCGCAGTCTTCCTGTTATGAATTTGACTTGATATCTAAGGTTGGTTGCTTGGTTTAAAGGTGTATCAACCCTTTTTCGGGTCATTTAGCCCCGAATTAAGTCATTTTGATAAAAGTTCAAAACAATTCAGTTTAGTATAAGTATAGTTTTTGTTTACACACAGTTGACAGTCAAAACAGTTCTATTTCAAACAATTCAGTTTAGCATAAGTATGCAGTTTAAACACACAAATGTCAAAAGAGTTAATTTCAAATAATTCAGTTTAACGTAATAACACAGTTTAGTTCTATTTGATCCATAGATAGGACCCTATCAGGTGCTACCATTCCAGGGCAGAGTAGACCTGAGAGCGATAACAATGAAGGGGTACTCCACATTCCCCAAAGCTCCAGCATTACTGAAGCCTCACCATCTGATTATTTATGGTCATATACAGGACACTCATCGGGGGAGTCTCACCAGGGATACAGTCAGTGTATTCTGCAGCACTTTGATATTTAAGGCTCATTGATTGCTCATTTCGTAAGATATGAAATATTTGAAAGGATTCTCTTTGGTATTAATCACAATTACAAACATGATACATCGAATTTTCAGTCTTCTACGGTGAGTTGTCGGGTTGTTTTCTTCTTGGGCACATTTTTTGACAAAGTAGTAATTTATAGTCACAATAATAAAAAACAACAGTAAAATTACCTTTTAATATCAGAAGCTCTTTATGAGTATTCTCGTCAATCATATCATTGATATAGTTTGTAGAGGTATTAATTCATTCAATGGCGTGTTCATATTTCAAAGTCTTCAAAGCTTCCGAGGAAAGTTCTGTTAATTTTTCTTTAATTTTTTTGGCTTTTGTTTTCATTATGTCCGCTATCACATAGTCACGTCTGACGGGTGTTTTTTTTTTACTTTGGGATTATCAGATATAATCTTTTTTAAATGAGATGTTTTCTCTGGATCTTGAAGTTCCAAATTAATTTGTTATTCTTATTGTTGTTCTTGTAAATTGGAGCTGATATTTGACTAAGTAACTGACAGCAATGAGTCAATCACGGGAATTCTCAAGGTGGGTGCGAGAAACGGTTGCACATATCTGGAAAGAATCAGTCAGTTAGTTATTAACCAGCAGAGGACAAGGAACGTATTAAAATTACGAAGCTAACGAAACTACCTTTCCCCATTGATCGTGGGCCATGGTTCATTGATTCCTGCATCAACTCAAAAATACCACTACACATCCTTCTGATTTAAGATCGGTCTCGAGAGAAGTTAAAACAAAGTAATAAAGTAAGTGGTATTTTTTCTGTGACCACGTCAGACTTTCATATCTCTTAATCTTTTACTCTCGTCAGTCGAGACCTTGTAACAAATCTTCTTCTTCTTCTTCTTCTTCTTCTTCTTCTTCTTCTTCTTCTTCTTCTTCTTCTCCTTCTTCTTCTTCTTCTTCTTGTTTATTTATCAAGTGAATTACGCGGTGCTCTTGGAGGCTAGAGTTCCAAACACTACTATTGTTTAAGTATCGCAATCTAACCAGAAAACATAAATGCGAGTGTCTTTTAGATGCGTGTATAATCCAATAATGTAATACATTTCTTCTTCTTTCAGAAATCTTGACGTTAAATCTTGTACAAGACTTTATAATAATTACAAGAACCGGATTCTTTCCTTTTGCTCAAAACGGAACTTACACGTCAATGTTTTGGCACCAGTGATCCCTTCTCTGAATTGAAACAATCTCCAGTAAAATTAAAACGACGGTAAGGATCTTTTCTTAAGACTGTTTTTTTTTTTTTTTTTATCAGAATACTAAAATCTTTTTATGAGATGTGTAAATAATCATATTTTAGCAATGTCGATCTTGAGCCATAATTTTCATTATCGTCATCATCAAGATTCCTCTGCTTTTCTCTCTTGGCATTCGCCCCTATAGGCCATAGGTCTTGGCAATTCCTCTAGACGGCATCCAGTGTCTGCACAGAACTGATAATTGGTATATTCACGTGTAGGAGTCCATGAGTCCGTGTATATTTTTCCAGCAGTGCCTAGCATATCTTCTTCGTCTTTCTTACGTGACTCGTGAGCTGGGATGCAAGTGGACGTATAACTGCTATTTTTTATAGCGCTGTTTTCAGGATTTGTTCAAAATACTACGCTGTGTAGTTCTCATCTGCCCTTTTTTTCCAGCGTTTCGTTTGAGTCTGAGTGGTGCAACCATACAGTAGTAATGACACAACTATAAGTTGTAAGAATTCCCGTTTTATTTCATCAAAAAGATCCGGTAAAAGGAAAAACTCGTTTTTGTGTTTCCAGGCTTCACATATTGATTGAGATTCGCAAAATAATTTTCCTAATCTGAATATCTACACTACCCTTTTACCGAGGATCAGTAATCAGGAGAACATTTCTCTCTGTCTTTGTCTCTTTCATCGAAGATCTGTCTTTAAGAGAATCTGGCTTCTTCACACTCAACAGGAAAGTCAGGATTTGATTTTAAGGTACCAGAAACATTTTATTAAACCATTGAAAATACAGAGAATTAAAATTTTTTCATTCACCACTAATCTTCTGGCGTTGATTGAATTAAAAGTTTAGTTTTCAACGGAATTTAAACATCCACCATCATGTGGCATATTAGCTGTACAACAGTAAATAAAGTGATGGATAAAGGCATATCCATAACATTGTTGATATAAAATCTTAGTGTTTGTTTATGGAGGCGCAGATATTATTCACGAAATAAGAAAAAATGGAAAAAAGAATGTTAAATTTTGTTAATCTACCATGTAGCATGCTTTCATCAAAAATTATTATTCGATTTCCTTGCTTTTATCAGGGCTTTTGAATATTGATCGCTAATACTGATAACAATCAACTTCCTAAGGCGAAAAGTCAGCAATAAATATTTTATTTACGGCTAAAGAGGCTCATATATATTTATATTTGTGAATATTTGTTGATGGGAGTAAATGAAAAGTGGGACGTTGAAATATGATTTCTTCTGGTTTTCAACTGAGCAAGTGTCTGTTCTGTGGACTGAAAAGAGTCACGAAGCTGCCGACCATTTTGCTTCAGGCTCGAATGAGATGGAATTCACTTGCTATCATAACAGCGTTTCTGTGGACGTTATCTGATGAAAGATGATCATCTTGAACAAGGTCATTAAGACCAACGTTTGCATTCTCATCATCATCATCCTCATCATCTACAGCAGCAGTTGCAGTGACGACCCTAATAATTTCAATAGGAATATCCATAATCACCAAAACTGAATTCAGAAAGATTTTTTGCCTACTTTGTCTCTTTGTGGCTCCGTTATATTCGTCAATAGTATAATCATCCTGCTATTACTACTACTACTACTACTACTACTACTGCTGCTGCTGCCGCTAATAATAATAATAATAGTGAACTTCGCCATTACAGCATGAACCTAAAGGAAAATGAATTACTGAATAAATACCTGGACCTTGCCAGAGAGTTGAAGAAAAAGTTCTGAAACATGAATGTGATAGTTATACCATAGTTGGAGCCCGAGAAACAATTCCCAAGAACCGGGAAAAGAAACCCGAAAAACTAAAAATCTGAGGAATAATTGAGACCGTCCAGATAACAACATTGCTTATATCAAGAATACTGAGAATAGTCTTGGACAGTTGAGGAGACTTGCTGTCACCCTTACTTCTGTGACTACCTCGAGTTTCTACAGTTGAAAAAATTACAGAGTATAATACAATATCTGAAACTGTTCAAGACATCAGAGACTGTCGTAAACTTCAACAAGAGAGATATGGGAGATATAGTGAGGTATGGAAGATCTAGAGACTGAAAATAGAAACAGAAGGACAAATCCTAGCAGAAGAAAATATCCAAAAGGAAAGCTTCCAAGGAGTCTTATTATAGCCACTACTAATGGTTATAGCGATGATATCACTGAATTATATACTAAGAAAATGCAAAAGAGGCTACAAATTTACTGAGTTTCAAGAAGTTTTAAAGCACATCATTTACATGGGATGATATTAAGATTTTTGCTAAAAATGTAAAAGAACGAGAAACCCTTATGTAAACTATAAGACTTTACAGTTTGGTTGTAGGAATGAAATCTTGAACCGAAAAAATGAGCCATGCTGATAATGAAAAAAGGGGAAGAGAAATAACACCAAAAATAGAACTGACCAATCAGAAAAGGATTAAAACGCTCGGAGAAAAAGAAAACAACTAATACATTCGAATATTATTAGAAACAGACACGGTCAAGAAAACGATGATGAAAGAAAAAAAAAATCAGAAATGAGTTCCTTAGAAGAATAAGAAAATTTCACAAAATCAAACTCCGCTGCAGAAATTTCGTCAAAGGAACAAATACCTAAGCTGTCCCCTTTGTAAGATTCTCTTGACCATTCCTAAGGTTGCAACTCAGATAGATAGATCATAGAACAAAGAAATTTATGATGATGCACAAGCCCTTAAATTCGAAGGATGAAAAAGATTTTACGTGTCAAGAAAATGAGGAACAAGGAGGACTCGCCAACATTGAAGATTGTGTAGATTCACCAACTCAAGGACTCGAGAAATATTTAAAAAAAAAAAAGAGTAAAAAAAGACTAATAAAGCATTTAGTGACTGTGACATCACCATAAATAAATAAAAGCAACAATAAAAAATCGAGAAAACAAAAATGGGAAGAAAAAAATGTATTGATACTTCAAGCGACCAAGTCAAGAAATTGCACACGAGATGAATTGGACATGGCTAAGAAGCGGAAAGTGAAAGAGTTAAATTGAATCTCTTATTTATAGCAGCACAAAACAATGTAAAAAAAATTGTCAAAGTAAAAACTGATAATGCATCGAAGAATAGAAAATGTTACTTATGACAGAGATGAAACAGTTAATCATCTGATCAAATGCAGCAAATTTACAAAAGCGATCAACTAGCAGTTATACAAGAGACTAAAGTGTCGCCATGTAGACAAATGATTCATTTATAAACCAAAATTTGTGATAGAAAGAAACGCATAAAATTCTCTGGGACTTCGAAATGAAACCAGACCCCCCAATCTCGTTCAGAAGACCAGTCCTTGCGCTAACGAGAAGAAAAGAACTTGTTATTTAGTGGATTTTGCCGCCGCAGCGGATAATAGAATGAAAATAAAACAAAGCAAAAAGATCAACTAATATTTGCATCTTATGAAAAAACCGTGAAAAATGAAGGTGACAGTGATACCACTTGTTGTTGGTGCACTTGGAATAGTTTCCAAAGACTTAAAATAGAGACTGGAGGAATTGGAGATCAGAGGAACGATCGAAACCATACGGCCCACAGCATTGTTAAGATCGGCTAGAATACTTAGAAGAGTCCTGGTAATATAGGAAAGTGTTGTTATCACTCAGCAAACAGCCACACGTTAAAACTTATGTAAAAAAAACTTGAATAGACATAAATTTGATAAACTTTCAAAATATAAGGAACTGGATGTTGAAAGGGCAAGAATGTGGCCTTTAAACATCACGACTGTTCAATTTGGGATGGGAACAATGGGAATAAATAAGAAGCATTATTGAGAAAATCACAAGAAATCCTTCTCGATTGGAAATCCAAAAGATCTTGGGCATGAGCACCGAGTACATACTTTTAGCAAAAAAACTATCCCAATCTAATAGGCTTCACGACATTCTCAGAAAATCCGCCTTTTACAGCAGATCCCAGGTAAAAGATTTGGTTAGAGAATTGTATAAAACAGCAAATCAGGAAAATTGAGTTATAAAAATAATAATAATACCACAGGTTTCGCTGAAGCATAGTGAGTAGCCACATAAAGTATTTTATTTTTTGCATAATTTGTTAAAAAATATTTCTTTTTTCTCTTCCCTTTCTTTGAATGATTACTGTAGTAAATTTTATTGGTGATTTTACGGGTATTATTATCATCGTTACTTTTACTCCTTGAGAGTTTTTCTCGTCAGCGTTTGTGGATGGACTTTCACAGGAGTCAGAGTGACAAGTCTCCTCAAGTCTCCAGGACTCTTCTCAGCATTCTTGCTGATCTCAACAATGCTATAGTTTGGATTGTCTCCACTCGTCCTCTTATTTGATGTCCTCTAGTTATTTCACCAATCATTTGGTGACCGTATCAAGAGCACAAATTAAAATGGGTACAGCCGTCACTTTCATGTTTCACAGTTTTCTTCAATTCCCTAGCAAAGTCGAGGTATTCATCTTTCTTTTCACTTTCTTTCAATTTTACTCTGTGGTCAGCTGGGACAGCAAAGTCCACAATCCTGCAAGTTCTCTTTTTTTTTTGTTGATTATTATAAGGTCTGGTTGTCTGGCCAAGATCTGTTTTTATCTCAAAATCCCAGTCGAATTTGTGTGCCTCATTCTCCAGGATAGATTTTAGGTTGTTCGTATGGTCAAATTTAAATTTCTTGCACAGTTCCCTTGTGGGTTACCTTGCCCACCCAGTCGTGTGTAGTCTTATACTCTATTTGTGCTGATGTGCTGCATTCGCTTATTATGTAATTGATCGTTTCGTCTCTATCACTACATAACCCACATTTGCTGTTTTGTTGCGTCTTATTTATTCTTGCTTTGATTTGCTTAGTCCTTATGGCGCTGTTTTGTGCTGCTATTTGAAGAAATTCAGTTTCTCTCTTCAGGTTTTCTTTTCTTAGCAACGTTCATGTTTTCTCGTGTGAGATGTCACTTGTAAGTCGCTTTAAACGTCCACAGAGTTGTTTTTCTTCCCATTTTTGTTTTCTGTACTTTTTCTGGTCCGCTGGTCCTCGTGTCATCAGTAGTGTTTCTAATGATTGTGATAAGTCTTCCTTAATGCTTTTCTATATAGTCTTCGAGCCTTTGTCGCGATGCGTCAACGCTGTCTTTAATGCTGGCAAGTCTTCTTCCTCCGTCTTTTTTTTACACGTATAATCTGTTAACATCATCTCTGGGATCCAATGCCTTGTGCATGGTCATTAGATTTGTTCTCTGGTCCATTTGTTAAAGTTCTTTGGTCTCGAGTATCTTACGAGGGGGACCGCCCAGTTATTTATCCCTTTTATAAGGTTCCTGCAGTCTAGTTTTGTCTCGAGTAGTTTTCTGGTTCTCCTGAGATACTCTTTTTCAATTTTTTTTCTTTTATCTCCACTGGTTTGATGGTGTCAAGTTCAAATATTCCCAAGAATTTGTAGGTTTCTTTTCTCAGAGCGTTCTGATTTTTCCTGATTTGGTAGTTCGATTCCTTCCATCATGTGTCGTTTCCCGCTTTTCATTACTAGCATGGCGTATTTTTCTATGTCAAATTTCATTCCTATATCTTGACTGTATATTCTCACCGTATGTATTAGGATTTCCAATTTTCTTTTGATTTTGGCAAACAGTTTGATGTCGTCCATATACATTAAATGGTTGATCTTTTCTTGCGATTTATTTAGTTTGTATCCGGTTGTGCATTTACTGAGGATGTGATTGAGTGGCATCATCGCTGTTACATACATTAATGGTGATAGTGCATCTCTCTGGAATAAGCCTCTCTGGATCTTTACTTGTGCTAAACTTTTTTTCTTCTGCTATCAATCCCACAATCCAGGTTTCCCTGGTCTTCTCAGTCCATATCGTAAGCCTTTTTGTAGTCAATCCAGGACATAGCTAGATTTTTCCATGTCGTTTCCATTCTTTCCCTACTTATAGATAGAATTTTCTTTCATTGTTTGGAAAGTCCTGTTTTGTCCATATTGTTTGGTCCTGTCTCGGTATCTTTTTAGTCTTCCTTCTTTTGCCAGTACTTTTTGATAAGTCTCTCTAAGTTGTATTTTTCCTTCTAGTTGTCGTGCTTGTTCCGCTTCGTTCGAATTTATTTTCCTGTTCTGTTTTAGTATTTTTGCTTGTCGTATTTTTTTAAAAATCTGCGATTCTAATCTGAGTTCCCATCCGAGTTTTGACTTTCTGTCGGTGGTCGTCAGGGGAAAGCCGATTTTTTCACAGACTAATTTTAGTCCTGCATATATTAAATCGTTTACATCTGTTTTTTGTCGGGATATTTGTCAATCACTTTTTCAGTTTCTGATGTGACTGTTATTTTTATCCTTGCATGTATTTAAGATTAGTTTAGTATAAATCTGATCGGGTGGGTGAGTCTAAAATATACCTGGCCGTTCCAGTCTCTATGAAATATAGAAAATGCATTCTGCGGAATTGCTCATCAGCTTAGGAGAGCACAATGCCATTTCATCACTCATTTGGTGATTAGAATGTTCATTCGCAAACAGGAAAAGTTAGAAAATAAGTTGGACCGTCAGAAACACACCGCTGTCTTTAATGAAACTTGTGTGAATATATATATATATATATATATATATGTGTGTGTATTTTCTTTCGTAAATTTCTCCCCAATTTGTTTCTCTCCAACTGTCGTATACTACCGCTGAGTTTTCACAAACAACGAGTAACACGTATATATATAAAATATAATCTTATGGTTTTATTCGTCGACAGTAACGTTTGAGTGGGCAGGAGAGCTATCAGAGATTTCGTGCACTCGGAGGAGCTATCGGTAGTCGGAACAGCCGGCGGAAACTAACTTCAGCCAAAATCCTTGACCTTATATAGTCTTAAAACTTCCATGTGACCCATACGCAATACTTTTTTTTTCATTGGTCACGGCTTACATTCGCGCATTGCTCGTTTTGCTTTGGCTATGGTTTACACTCGTGCAATGCTGGTTTTCCATTGTTCACAGCTTACACCCACGCATTGCTTGTTTTCCAGTTATGACTTTGTTGATTTTATCTACGGCCGGATGTATCTGTAAACAACATCCGTCGGATTCATCGCTGGTCAAGGTGATATATTTCACTACTCTTTATATAAATACATATGACTTGTCCTTACGTCTGTCATTTCATTCTTCGTTCTTCCGAAGATGGTTCCAGCAGGGGCCGAAAGAAAGTTGGCAACCTTTGTCGAAGGTGACCCAAAGGTTCCCATTTCAATTGCTACTACACCAAGGTGTATGCGAGGGTGCAACTCCATTCCTAGAATTGCCCCACTTTACCCTTGATCCTCACCTCATAGTGCTGAGTGCTGAGCAAGGCAGCATCAAGTACCATTTTTTGAGTCTTTAGTATGACTCGCTCTGGGATTGAACCTAGGTCTCCCGGACCACTGGCGAATACTCTACTCATTTGGACAATGGCCGAAAGTACTTGGGAAAAATACGGTGCCTTTTTGAATTTGTTCCATTCAGAGGTTAAACGACTAATCAAAAGACATGGACAGATCACCTATAAAATCGGTAAAAGTGAAGTGTCTATCCTTGTTAATCAAACATATTTGAAAGAAAAAATGCTGCCTATATACATATATGAGTGTGTGTGTGTGTGTGTGTGTATACGTGTGTGTGTATACGCGTGTGTGTGTGTGTGTGTCAGTGTGTGCCGCAGAGTGTGCCTGCGAGCGTGTATATTGTTATGGGTGTGCGTGTATATTGAGAGAGAGAGAGAGAGAGAGAGAGAGAGAGAGAGAGAGAGAGAGGATTTGTAATGGATTTATTGTATGCTCCTGTTTTTGTAAACTTCTTTTCACGTTATCTTTGTGACCTCACTGGTAGATGAAGTCTTATGGAAACGTCTGACATGTTTGTCCTTTTCTTCCAGCAGACGATCGGCTTTATTTACAAAATCTCTCTAATTAGTCTCAAACGTTATTCTTATTTCACAACATTCAACTGACAACTCTACTAGTTGAGAATTTCTTAAAGCGCATTTCATTTTGCTTTTAATGTGAATTATCGACTGTTACAAATACGGGAAAAAAGTAGATGTTCTAAGGTCATTCTTGATACACTTGTACTGATATTGGGAATGTAATGGATAAATAGTCATAAGAAGTATTGATGTTGTTTTTTAATTAACATGATAGAGCAAGAGACAAATCCTAAAGTTAGTCATCTGTTAGATAATGATAAATTTGTTCTCGAGATATAATTAATGGAAATAATTACTTAAAAGGCAATGAAAATGTTAAACCCAACAGAAGAATCCTTCTTACCGATTAACAGAACATTTTTCTTTTTTAAAAAAATAAGTTATTTTATGAGATGTGAGGGAGGCAATTTATGAATAGAAACAATTTTTTCATGATCTTTATTTGAATTTCCTTTTTATGATGGAAAAAATAAATCTGTTTAAATCTTAAGGTTGCGAAATATTCTGACTTCTAGAAAGATAAAAAATTACTTCATTGTTTCATTGTTTTGTTCGAGAGTCATAATTTCCCCTCCAATATATTCTCACATAAAAGTCACTATAAAAATCCAGCCTTAAAACTCTGGATTAAAATCCATATTTTGTATATACTTAAAATTTGTGAAAGTCTACAGAAATCATCAAATCTCTGCAATGATATAAAACAATAAAAGATACCAATGAAGCACATATTGAAAATCTTGGTGGGCAAGTCATGCTGGGTGTTACTGGGAAAGTAAGGACGAAATCTTAAGCGACATTCTCCTATTGACTCCCGCATATGGATACATCAGTATTGGCCGACCAACAAAAACTTTCATAAGCTCTGTTAGGACACTGAGTGACGTCTGAAGGACCTACTAACAGGAATAGCCGATAGGGAAAAATGGTGAGATAGATAGATAGATAGATAGATAGATAGAGAGAGAGAGAGAGAGAGAGAGAGAGAGAGAGAGAGAGAGAGAGACTAAAAAAATCCATGCTGTCGGCACTCATTGATTGATTGATTTCTGTTTGCAAGTAATCACGAACCAAGGCCATTACAAACAAGTTCACATAAAAGTATAAATCGACTATTACCTTTTTACAGAAGACCTAACATTTTCAAAACCTAATTTGCATTGTTGAATTCAGTGTCATGATAAGGGAGGATAAAAAAAAAAGTTGTTCGAAAAGTTTTAGGACTTCTGCCAAGATGCAAAAACGTGTGTGTGCGTTAAAGGACTTATTTTTACTGTGTGGACAATTCGAACTTACCATTTTAGTTCCATAGGGAAGCCTCAGAAACTAAAAAGAGAGAAAGAGAGATAAAGAATACAGGAACGGGAAAAGAACGAAGAACGAAGAACGAGGGTGTGAAAAGAACAATATAAATTAGAAAAGTGAAAACAATTCATTCAAACGAAAAAAATAAGAAAAGAAAAATTCAGATTGAAGGAAAAAATTGTATCGAATTCCTTTGTCAGAAGCCATCTTGTTGAAGAGATAGATAGATCAATAGATAGATAGATATTTACACACACACACACACACACACACACACACACACACACACACACACACATATATATATATATATATATATATATATATAAACACACTAAGATAGACAGATAGACAATTAGATATGAAGAGACTACCACAGATAGATAGATAGATAGATAGATAGATAGATTATCAAAAATGTTAGTGCATTTTTAATTATATAAATAAGCTATAATTCTTCTTAAATCATGCATCAACTAAAAACTTGAATTATTGAAGTCTACAAACCCAAAATATTTGAACATTCAAATAAGCACCTGTTCCAATTAGAATCTTATTTTAAAGTATAAAACTCCCAAGATAATTTTGAAGGTTCATCGCATTTTCTCAAAAATAAACATGTTTTTTCTGAGAATTAAGAATGAAAATTATATTTTTAATCAGGTGTAATAAAGGTTTGGATAAAAAGAGTTCAATAATCTTCATTTGGAGTGGATTAAATTTGCCGTGTGAGGAAGCTAAAAATTTATCTAAGCGAAGAATTATGAAAAAACATTATTTTTTCTGAAGCATGTTAGTAAAAAATGGCCCTAAAATATACAAATGTTAAACTTGGAAGTGGTTTTAATACGTCATGGATTATCGAATGTAATGCAATTTAAGACAAAAAGATTAAGCATTTCGTTGCTGCATTTTTCAATTTTCCGTAATTCAAAATGCCAGATTCTCCAATGTAATTGTTATAAACTGGTGTTTAAATAATAAAAAGTATTTTCTGTGTAAAATCATAAAATTTCTTTCCTTATTCTTTTTTTTATTTTCCTGTTTTTTCCCCTAAAATTAACGCCTGTAATGGCTGACAATTTGGTATCTCATAAAGAACTATGGAAGACACATGAGCAAAGATAGTCGTTTTCTATTTTTTTCAGCCTTTACATCCCTACCTTGCTTATTTTCTACTTGGATGGAACAGATTGTTTCCAATAAAATACAGTTAGATTTGTATCTCAGATCTGGAAACATGATAGAAAAGTGATGTTCTTTTAGACAAGGGCTTTTTATAAAGTTTATTTGATTTGCCCCTTGTAACAAAATCTAATTTCCATTCACTCCACATACAATGAGAGGAGTTGACTTTTTAAAAATGTTTTTGATTTCAAGATGAACATTCCTACAAAATATAGAAAAGTTATTACCTACACTAACAAATACCTGGCTTTACTGAAATTGAATTAACAAAATCCGGATCTCTTCGGTCAGAAAGAAAATTTTGTTAATTCTAATCTAATTCTAATTTTAGGAATTAAAAATCTGTTACCATGTATAAGAGTTAAAATTTTAAGCGTTGCATTTTAATGTTACTTTTTCGTTATTTTACCCCCTTTTTTAAAATTTATATTTTGATTCTTATTCGATAATCTTTTTATCTAAACACATCGAATAACATATTATAAAAGATATGTTTTCGAATTACTTTAAAAAAAAAATAATTCGTTTAAGATATAAAGCTTTTTAATTTTTTTTCTTACGTGAAAATATGAATATATTCGCCTATAACGAAACCTGATTTTTTTAGTCAGAACCGGATTGTTCTTTCAAATGACCCCTAATGGACTGAACCAATCGTATGTAAACGACACTTCACACGTGGCCATTAGATAAAATTTGCACGGTGTATGATATCTGGCAAATAGTCTATAGGATCCCGCAATTTTTATTCTGTTATAATGGGATTTATTAATGCAACGAGTCAATTTACCCTCATCGACTTCAATATATTTTTACCAAGCCAAAATTTTATTCGCACCAAGTCTTTATCGACAACTTTGAGAAGCTCTGGGTTAGACAGTCTTCCAAATGTTTTTAAGTATCAAAATCAATTTCATCGTTGCTCATTTCCTCCAAAACTGAGTCCGATTCCTGCATCCTCACTAAAAGGTGATTGATAAAATTTAACTCGACGATTTTTTATGGCAACAATTTGAATGAAAACAATTGCCAATTATTTGAATTTTGACTCAAAATAACGAGAAACTCCTCTGCAAAATTCCTAGTATGAAATTCCAGTATATTTACACATTATCATATAATGAAAGGGTTAATATCATTACAACTATAACCAAGCTAAAATAAAAAAGTTAATTAGATATTAGGAACTTGTTCGAGGGCAGCACTGAAATTGGAAAGAAAATTTAGAAAAGAAAAAAGAAAGAATACAACTGATTCAGAGAACAATAATAACACAATTTACTATGATTGCACTCTAACCATCATCAGAAGAAATAATTGAAGTGTTTTTTTTCTCACGGTGGATCATAAATATCTAGTCTTACATATAAAGAATTGGAAACTTCAGCGTTATATTTAATAAACCTATTATATTTGCATCTTTTTATCTCGGAATATATTCTTTAGATAAACAATGTCTGGACTCAGAAGAGAAGAATTAATTCATGCTATGAACTAATAATTATTAATACGGATTAAAGTAACTCTTAGTTTTTGATAGGGATTCTGAATCACCATCCAAAAGATTCCTTGTGATGAATAAGGAGGGAAATAATCGAAGATCTTAAGGGAGGGAAGGAAATTACGTTTCATGTCTTTCGAAACAACAATCACTCGAAATAAAGGAGAACGTTTGAGGAATTAAAGAACTCAAATTATTATTATTATTATTATTATTATTATTATTATTATTATTATTATTTGAGTATTGTAGCATTAATTATACCTGACCGACGCTGCTAAAAAAATTGGTAAGAGCACAATTGTTGGATAAGAAATCTCCAAAACAAGCTAGACATTTTGCAATTTCTGAAAGGGTCATTATAATTCCCAGAAACAGTTTGAACTGACGTTGGTACTTACTAAAGACTCTTGATCGCTGCTTTATCCAGCCTTTTTCATGTATACAATCCATAGAGAAAGAGAAGATGATTCCTTTTTTCTCAGTATTGCAAAACAGAAAACGATAATAAACAGAAGTTTTAAATCATTCATATCAACGCTTGTTATACGTGAGAGAATTTTTATACGTGGATAATTTTTCATTGCTTTTTGTTAGGTAAGGAAATCAAAGTAATTTGCTGACAAATCCAGTGAATCAATTTTCTTTGTTACTTTTACTTTAGTAAAAATTATTATATCAAATTTTACGTGGATTCTTATCATCTGTTTTTTCATAATAATTTTAGTCATTTGGAGATCAACTCATCGCATGAGATGAGGAGGTCACTGAACGCTTAGATTAGTCAAGTAACAATTTATTCGTAGATGTACAACAATCATTTCTAAGTTGTTCTGAAAGTTGAAGAGGAATTCATGCGTACAAATGGAATTGATCTTTCCACTGGCGCAGCCCTCGTTGTGAAGAAAAGATTGATACTGCAACCAATAATTGACAGCAGATAATGCAATCAATCGTTTGATACTGTGTAAATGATATAACAGAGTGAGTTGACGGTAGATAACAGGATGCTTGGGTTAAATTCATGACCCTGGATGTGAAAGTAGGATTCAGCATATCCATTTGACCGTGAGAGCAAACCGTTGGAGGAAGAGATTGGAAACGTCTTTGAAGACGATGCTTAAGTTCCTTTTTGATAGTCGCCGACGAGAAAATGGAACATGCAACTTTGTGTTCAGCACACACAAAAAAGTTAAAACTAACATGGTATTTCAAGATATCAAATTCGGATTTAAGTCTTAAATAAACTGGTCCAGCAAATGTAACTATTTAAGAATAAACACGTTGTCTCTGAGTCTTTTAGACTTCGTTAGAGAAATAAAAGATAACCTTTTTACACGAATTTTGTTTTCAATTGTTTTGCCTGAGAGAGGAATGTTGTTCTGATTTGAAAGCCTTTTAAAATTTTTGCAGTTTTACTTTACAAAGTTTTAGTGAGTAAAGAGTTAAGTACAATATTGAAAGAAATCTGGCTCACGCATCTGTACAAAAACGCTTTATTCATGTCAAACACAAATTGAAGTAAATTCATTTATCTACGCATCGTTCTGATGCTTGTGAAACACCAATAGATTTAGGTATCTTTATAATCTCTTAGAAAAAGGCCAATAATGACTTTCTATGTAAATAAGTGAAGGCCTTTAAAAATATACGAAAGTGGATAAAAAGTTGATAGGCTGATAGGTTCATATGATGCCATGATATCAGCTGTTCATGACTTTTTTTCGCAATTGGATCCAAGCACTGCAATACCGATAGAATAAGTGTGTGGACAGCAAAAAAGACTATGTTGACAACTCATAATAACAAGAGTATTATGATCAGCCTATGAACTTTTCGGTCGAAACTTGTAAATGCCATTTAATTTCATTCCATGAGAACATCTTAGTTAACCCTTGAACTTTTCAGCCAACTCTCATTCTTTTAAAATGTAGGCTAAATTTTCCAATATTTAATAAATCCACAAAATACTAGCGTCTTTGACGCCAGAAGTACTTAATTTGATATTGGATGTGACTTGATTATATTATGTCTACTTTTTCTGAAGAAACCGTCAACTAAAATAATTTATTTCTATGTATCTAATATATCACCTGAAGATGATCAGAGAGTAACGAGGATAGTAATAGTTTGCATTGTGATAGGGCAAGTGTATTGTGTGTTTGGGTTTGTGCAATTTATTTGTTTACCTCCCAACAGATAGCTGTAATTTCGCCTTTCACAGCGGTACGGTTGTCACTAAAGGCAAGGCTCTACAAGAATAAAAACAAAAACATTTGGTTGTTTGTAAAATCCTCATCGTTATAAAAATATTTTTAGCCTAAGTGAAAATGAGACACAATTGTATGAAAATGATTTTTTAAGAAGATGCTGTAAATATTTCACTGGATGATGACGAATAAATACCCAAACATAAAGATATTGTGTATATATATATATATATATATATATATATATATATATACCGTTGTAATTACCTATCTTCTTTTTTTTCGGGATTTGGTGTTTGTCACCCGTAGAGAAGATGATGAGAAGGATTATGATAAAACTCTTCCTATTCACGCAAATATGGATTTACCTAATCCCTCCGCTGCGGGAAGGATCAGATACAATGTTAATTTCTTAAGCAGGGTAAAAATGGTTTGAATTCAGAGTTTTCCTTCTCCGAGATTGATTTCGAAAAGAAAGCTAAAGAATCAAGTCCATTGCCTTATTATTTACTCATATAATCGGGGTGGGGAAAGAACAGGTGTATTCATATCTTTTTAAAGGGCATTAGAGAAAAATGAAGCGCAAAGAGCCATTGTCCTTGTAAGTTTTTACTTTATGTGTCAGCAGGTGAGTGTTACCATTTTAATTCCTAACACACCAGCTTCCTCTTGACTGCACCCTAGACATATCTGTCCTTACAAACAGGCTCCCTAGATTTCTATCAAATACGACAGTGATAGGAATTATTACAAACAAATGTTTTATTTCTTTTTAACTTCATAAAGCTTAAGTCTTTACGGCCAAATATCAAACTGATGCAGTTAAATATAGTGGAACGAAGTGATCGTATATATATATATATATATATATATATATATATATATATATATATATATATATATATATATATATAAACTTATTAACAAGTCCTTATATTCTTTTATTGTTTAGATTCTTGAAATTTTCTATACATCGCAATTTGTTAGCATTTTGTCTTGCCAACCGATTTGTCAGAGTTTACTGAGATGATTCATAACTGGAATCATTCTATGTGACTGAGAGTCATCAGGATGACATACTAGACTTTTCATTCGTGGAATATCGAGGAAAATGTGTCTTACTTGACCGTATCTATAATAAGGATGAGTGAAAAATTTTGCAATATTTGCATATGAAATAGTTCTCGGAATAAAGCTCAGGAACTCGAAAGAATCGAACTGAAGCCACTCTGAGCATATAGTTTGCACCCAAATAATCTATGGCTCACGACGTTCCAACAACAAAGAGGATCTGCTAATAGCCCAAAATCAAAGAACCGACGGAAATGTATCTTCAGACGGAATAACGTGATGGCGTCTATCTTGAATGTTAAGCTCCTTTTGCTGTATCTTGAATGGAGCAAGTTACCAAAGTATAGAAAAAACTTTTGACTTACCCTTGTGCCTCTTTAACAGAACAGGTTTATATGAAGTCATAAACAGAAAAGAATCTGTTGTCAGAGCGAATTCCTCTCAGTTGAAATTAGTGACATGTCAGTGACGAGATCACTCTCAAAACTCTTGGGGATATCATAAAGCGCAGAAACATGTACTTGCTATTTTTAAGAGCATTAATGTGAAGTGAGGTTAAATTGAACCTTATCTACCAATTTTGAATTTTGATAATCGTTACTCCTGAGTATTATAGGGAATGATATCAGATAGTTCAGTTGTTTTGTCAGCATCTCTAGTCAGAAATATAACAATAGTAGCAAGGGTAACCGGCGATGATCGCGAAAAAATAAGCGACAAAATGCTTTAATGAAATAATCCTGATTGGTATTTTAGAATGATTCTATTGACCTTATGTGGCATACAATTTACTAATACTTGGAGATGGAAGAAGATATGGTTTCATGCCTTTTCCATGGACATTAGTGTGATGAGAAACGCTAACAGCCATGTTCAGGATTTTAATTCGGCTCACCGAGTCCATTTCTTACGACGATAACTGTTACGCTAAGGCCACAAATGTAATGTAATGAATGTTTTTTATGCACAAAACATTGGTTACTGAAAGTTCTATTTTCCCTCATATTTTTCGGATCTTCTTAGATATGTGCCATGGGGAATCTTTAGAAAATGTTTGTAGTTTCTTTTAACTTTCTAATTTCTCGAAATCAACAAATTAATAATGTTACTGAATGTTGTGCTTGCAGAAGATCGATGGCATTCGGTTTGTATCAAAACTCCCCACCTCCGGTCTAAAGTTGGTGAAAATGAGGCTAATGAATTCTGAAGCAATGATCGTTTAGCATGAAAATGGTTCAGAACAAGATGAATGAAAACTCTAAATCGAAAAGTCCTACAAAGCAAGAAAAATATAAAGAACCTTCAAAAATGTGTTTTTCTTGCATGTGTTTTGAATTAAACATGCACCACACACGACTTTCCAAGCCGTTGCAATTACTGTCGTCTAAACGCCAATAGTTTAAACGACACCAAAATGAAACAATGTTTAGAGTCAGTTTAGATAAAGTCTGAAATTGAAATCAAAGTGATTTCTCTTCTTAATAGATTGAGAGAAAGAAAGGTAGAAAGGAAGAAAAGGGAATAAGATATAAAAAAAAAGAAATGTTTAAAAGAGAAAAGAAGAAATGAGATATAAAAAAGGTAAAATAAACTAAACTAGCAATCATGTAATTTACTATGGCGCCTAAAAATGTCATTTTCGACCTGCAAGGAACTGTAAAGTCTAACTAAATTCAGTTAATTACGATTTAACGGGGGTCTACATTACCGATTTAAACCCACTTCCACTATATAAGAATACGAAAATCAAAATGTTGACGATCAGTAAACGCCAAACTTATTCAAGCAAAGGGAGGAACTGAATGATATTAGGCATTTCTAGGTTTTTGGCACTTAGTTATCAGGCTATTCTTAATTTC
>OY757926.1:93641958-93649458 GCA_963585895.1 Sepioteuthis lessoniana | reverse complement strand
TAATTGAATATTAGAAAAAGTAGCCAATTTTACTGGCTTCATGCGTTTAAATACTCAACAATTATATGGATGAGTATTCTGCAGCCCCTTCCAAGCCGACTGTGCC
Organism: Sepioteuthis lessoniana; assembly: GCA_963585895.1. Classification (NCBI taxonomy): domain Eukaryota; kingdom Metazoa; phylum Mollusca; class Cephalopoda; order Myopsida; family Loliginidae; genus Sepioteuthis; species Sepioteuthis lessoniana. The sequence goes on along the minus strand of OY757926.1, from coordinate 93,649,352 downwards.
ATTTTATGGGTAAGTATTCTACAGCCCTCCAACAGCCGACTGTGCCATTTTATGGATGCGTGTTCTCATCAGTCATAAGAAAGGCTTGGATTCTGTATTACTTAAGGAAGGCGCAGTTTACTCAAATCAGTCATTTCACAGCGCTCGCCAAGGTCAACGGTCAACTGCTTTTTGTGAGATAATCCATAATGCCTAGAAATAGTTAATATCTTATAATCTTGTAATACAAAATTATTAAATAATTATAATAATAATAATTGCATAGATGGATCAGACATGACTTTGAAGAATTCATTAAAAAGAGTAAAGAGAGACAATTAACAGCAACCAGTTACAGCAATGGCATCAGAAGACCAAAGAGAAAAACAAAACTAGAAACAAAAATGAGAAGAAAAATAACTGTATGGATATTTCAAGAGACAAGCTGGCGAGATTGTTCACGAGAAAACCTAGACATGTTTGACTAAGGGAAACTTTTGGAGGGAAACAAAATCTTTTTGAATAGCAGCACAAAACAATGCCATAAGGGCCAACTACATTAAAGTAAAATTTGATAAAACGCAATAGAATAGCAAGTGCAGGTTATGCAGAAACAGAAATGAAATAACGATTTCCATAATAAGTGAATGCATCAATTTAGCACAAAGGAATACAAAACTAGGTACAACTGAATGTAAAAGGAATAGAGGATGAGATTAAAATTTGACCATACTACTAAATAGTATTTGCACAAAACAGAATCCGTCCGAGAATATGAGACACACAAAATACTTTAGGATTTTAAGATAGAAACGGTTAATGCTAATTCCCAAGAAAAAAATCGAATTTGCCATTTTGTGGATTTCACCGTTCCGACGGACGACAGATTGAAAATAAAAGAAAATGAAAAGATAAATAAATACTTGGACCTTTGCAAAGAACTAAATAACTGTGGAACATGAGAGTGACGGTGATGCTAATCGTATTTAGTGCACTTGGAACTGTCCTCAAAAGCTTGGAAAGGAGATTAACAGAACTGAAAATTTGAAAAAGAATCGACTTCATCCAGACCCCATTATTAACATGATCGGCAAGAATACTGAGAAGAATCATAAAGACTTGAGAAGATTTGCGGTCACTCAAACTCCAGTGAAAGACCACCAGTTAAAGCTGATGTTAAAAACTCATTAGGAATCATAATAATAATAATATGTAGAAGAATAACAAGTTTAGATTACGTAAAGACAGAAAGGAAACGGTTTATCAGCAAATGCAGCAGACTGGCTCAGAAGGAATACTAAAGTAGATTTGACTGGGCATGAGAAGTAATCCACTGTGAACTGTGCAAGAGATGAATATCTGACCATGCCGATAAATGTACAAACCAGAATCTGTACAAGAAAATGAGATGCATGAAATTATCTGGGACTTTGAGATACAAACAGATTATGCATATAAGTTTATGGAATCCCTAATTAACCAGAAGAAAAGAACTTATCAACTAGAGGATTTTGTCAATTTTAGTGGACTATAAAGGGAAAGTAAAATAAAGCAAAAATATAGGCAAATGCTTGGATCTTGCCAGAAAAGGCTGTGGCACATGAAGGTAACGATACTTGATACCGAAGGAACAGTTTCCACAAGTCTGGAAAAGAAACTGGAGAAATTGGAAATCAGAGAAATGGAAAGCATACAGATGACAACATTTTCATGATTAACAAGAATAATCAGAAGAGTCCTGGAGACCTGATACTTGCTGTCACTTTGACCCCAGGGAAAAGTCACTACTTAAAACTATTGTAGAAAAGTGAAAATAAAAATATTGTTATATAATATTTACATATCATTTAACAATATGTTATTATTATCACTTGATGCGAATTTTCTACACCAGTTTTATGTGGTGTTCTTTATATGGTTTGTTATATAATATGTAATATATATTATATTTGCTTTATAACTTATAATACTTCATCTAAGCTGAAACACGGAATGTATTACAAAATCTGTTGACCTAAATTGCCGAGCTGATTTTTACTGGGTTGGTGATTATTGACATGGCCTGAAATTGATTAGGTGATCTTTGCGCTGATTAAAATTGATTCAGACAAAAAAATAAGCGCTAACGTATGTTACAACAGAAAACTAAAGTTTGGCAAAGTATTCAACCAACTCTCATTCATTATTAACAATATAAAGAAAGTTAAGAATAAAACTTTCAAACAGAATAAATAGAAAACATTATTCATGAACTAAAATATCCGCCATTTGGTAAATTGACTCAACTGAAAGAACGATAAAATGGAAAAGTAAAAGTTATATCACAATTTACACGGTCGACAGTCTCATGTGCATACGAGGTGCATTCAGTAAGTTTCCAGACTTTTTTGTGTCGTAGACACTTGAAAATTCATTATGTTATTGCTATACATATGATGAGATGACTGACCAATTTTTATGATTTCACGTTCAAATGAACAGCTAGAGCAGCAATTGGAATACACCCTACTAAAGCGTGATTGTCACAGCTGGGGAATTTCAAAAATGAAATCTGGACGTGAGGAATAAAATTGTATTTTAAACTTGGAAAAAATGCCACAGAAACGTATGCAATGCTTCAGACTGCTTTTTCACAATCTTGCATGAATCGAGCGTCAGTTTTTGAGTGGCATATGAGATTCAAGGAAGGCAATGAGTCTGTGAGGGATGATGTGAGGTGTGGGAGGAATAAGGAAGTTAATACATCAGAGTTGATTGGCCAAAGAGTTAGGGTTAGAGTTACTGTGTTGAGTTTTTAAGGGAGTTCAGGAAGAGATTCCGTCGGAAGAGGCCAGCACTCTACAAATCGGGTCAGTGGCATTTCCACCAGGACAATACACCAGTCCACAACTCCATTCTTGTCACAGACTATTTGACCAAGATGGGCACCAAGACAGTTCCTCAGCCTCCCTATAGTCGGGACCTTGCTCCCTGTGACATTTGGTTATTTCCTAAGCTCAGAGGCTGTCGTTATGAGACAATTGAGATGAAAGAGGCTGTGACGAAGGTCATTGACACGCTCACACAAGAGGACTTCCATGGGGCCTTCCAGAATTTGTTGGAACGGTAGAACAAGTGCATTGCAGCCGGAGGAGATTACTTCGAAGGGGACTAGAGTTTCATGTGTATACTATCAATGAGATGGTCTCAGTCAGTTGAAATCAGTGTGAGTCTTGAGTCTGTGCCAGCTTGCAGTCACGGAGAGCGTTCCGCTGGGGCAGCGGGCCACAGCGGGCCTCCAGTTGAGTACCTCTCGGTTGAGAAGCAGAAGAAGTGCCTCAGTGAGGCCTTGAAGATAATACAGTGTGGCATGTTCAAGAGAAGAGGAAGTTATGGGTCAATATAGCAATGTGTCTTTGTCTCCCTCTGTCTGTCTGTCTGTCCTTTTCACACACCATAAAAGCTTCAACCCTTTTCGAGAATAAAGTGTGAGTGTTATCTTTCTTCATAAGGAACTGTTATGGTCATTCTTCCTCCATGTATATTCATTCATCATGATTATATAATACACATTACCCAAATCTCTAGAACAGGAGTCTCACCATCAATTACAGTTTAGTCTAATATCCCGGACACTCTTTTGAGAGACTACAGAGATGCGGTCGGCATATTCTACAGTCCCAGCTGCCTAGGATGACAGATATATATATAGACACACACACACACACACACACACACACACACATATAAAAAAAAATGGAAAATATTCCAACAATATTAGGGGAAATTTTAAAAACAAAATAATCCACAGTGAAGAATTTAATGTGAAAGAAACTCGACGCTATATCGTTTCAGTTTTAATAAACCCTTATCGGGACTTAGAAAAGATGATATCAAGTGTCGCAAGATCACCGATGGATGTTTAATGAAATACAAAATAAGGGAGGAGATTATATTTTCAGAGAAAGGGGAGCGTACTCTTTAATCAATAAATAAGATTCATATTTCAAAAATATCATGTGACTGTGTAAGGCAATGATGTAAAACAAATGGAACCATCAAGAGATATAACGGATCTCTGGGCCCTGATGAGGGTTTATTAGAACTGACACGTTATCGCGTCGACTTTCTTTCACATTAATTTCTTCACATTGGATCACTTTGTTTTTCAATTTTTCGAGATATATATATATATATATATATATATATATATATATATCTGAAACTTTGAGTACTATTAAAACAAAACTTAATAAAAGTTTAAAGAATTCACTTCATCAATTTTCTATGTTTGATAAAATTTAATTCAGCGATTAGTAGCATCTCATTAATTGTCATATCAATCAATAATCTATTTATAATCTCTGCACTTAGCAATAGTTTTATTATATCTTTGGATTTTCCGTTTTGAAATTGATTGATTGATTTTAACAGCATGTTAACCCCATATATCAACATATCTATGATTATTTTATGCTAAGAGGTTTGGGAATAGTGCTCATTATATTTCTATATTTATATTTTTTGTAGTTGTTTCTTAAGATTTTTTGCGCACAGTAGTATATCAAGTATTCGTCTTCAATACAAATAATTTTCACCTACTTTTATTATTTCAAGTATTCCGGGCTAATATTATTAATTATATCGTTTCAAGTAATTATTTCTATTTAATGATAATTTGTTTTTTTATCAGTTATATAGTTTCAAATAACTAATAATTGTCCTTAGTAAACAATCACAGCTTTAAGTAACTATTCTTAATACAAATATTTTACAGTTCTATGGTATAAAGTATTTATTTGATACTAATAATTTTCAAACAGTTTTATTTGACATGGGAGTGGACCTGGAAATAATGGTAATTAAGGGGTACTCCAAACTCCCCATATCTCCACAACCTTTAGTTCATGATCAGGTGCTGTTAAGCGTAACAACCAACAACCCCTCTTTTTTTTGAGGGGCGGTCTCAGACGGATACAGTCAGCATATTCTAAGCACCGTCGAGAGTTTAAATCTGAGGAAATATATTAGAATTTGAGATATCGGTTTAAGCACTGGCATGTTCATTATAGACCAAGACACACATTGTACACGTTTATAAGCATGATAGAAAAAATTAATGCAAATATGTTAGAAAGATAAAGAAAAACTGAAAGAGAATAAAAGACATACACACGTACACACATACACACACACACACACACACACACATGTATATATGAAGAGAGAGAGAGAGAGAGAGAGAGAGAGAGAGAGAGAGAGAGAGAGAGAGAGAGTGTGTGTGTGTGTTATCTGGAATTGAAATATTCAGAAGTCGATAGAATCAGTGAAACATAAACGTCTTTCCCAAACATTCTTTCACTACGGTAGAAAACAATTACGCTTCAACCTCACGACTAGAGCATAGTTAATCACCCCTGCTACCGCATTGCCGACTGGGGTCGAGATGAGGGGGAATTAGAAAGATAAAGTCGACAGTTGCATCATTGTCTTTTCATTTTGTTTCTCTTTTCTATAAAATTTCTTCCTGAAATAAAATTCCACCAAAGAGATGCAACTGGAATACATTCCAACCCACACAAAAGAAAAAAAAAAGGGCGCCTACTGTAGCATGATAATAAATTTAAATAGATTTGCATTTCATTTTTAGGAAATTTCACTGTTAAAAAGTTTAAAAATCTAAAATTCAACGTTAAGCAATTTTTGATTTTTTTCGAAGTGACACAATAGAATTTTTCCGTATGTATTTTATTCCAAAGATTTTTTTTCTTTTTCGGATCTTTTATAATAAAGATACCGTTCTATTTCCTATTCCAAACTTTCTATGTACCATTTCTTGTTCCTCTTGTAGAGTTTAGATTCTTCAGAATATAAAATGATGACGAAAACTTAAAACTTAATAGAAGCATATGGTTTTGATTTCTAGGTTCCTCCTTCTAGAGATAGAGACCGAGAAAGAGAGAGAGAGAGAGAGAGAGAGAGAGAGAGAGAAAGAGACAGAGAGAGAAAGAGAGAGAGAGAGATGATGCAATTGACTGGGTTTGCAATCATGAATGTTATATTTATTTTCTTAAATGTGACCTGTTTATAATTAAGAGAAACTGCTACAAAAATATTTGACACATCAAAAATAGATTTCAATATCTCAAGTTTAAAAGTCTCTGTATCTGAAGAGTCCAAAACGACCTTCATTCTTATCAGATAAGAAAATTGTCCATAATTATCATGATTGTTGTAATTAGCTGATAATACACAGTGATATTTACCAGTTACGACTATAATTATTGCACATTTCATCGTACTAAATTTGAGATTTACCGATACACGGATTTTGTAAGTATATATATATATATATATATATATATATATATATATATATATATATATATATATATATATATATAATTTGATAAGAGGATTCATTTTATTCAATTGTTTAAAACGATAAAAGACTAAAAGGACCCTTTCGTCAGCCGTTTCTTTAATAACAACGATCGGAATTGATTGAAAAAGTTAAATTCAAGAACAAGTGAGGTAATGTTACAAGTACATGAGTCGGCTATCGACGATCTCTTGTGAACAATATATATATATATATATATATATATATATATATATATATATATATATATATATATATATATATATATGCCGGACAAGGCACAAGGCTTGATGCAAGAAACATCTGGCCATTCTCGAAGCCATAGCAATTAAGCTATTTCACCCTAGCTTGTGCAGACAGCGAAGACAATTTTACACACTGTGTTTATTGGTGGGGGCCTAGTGGAAATTTGGAGAGCTGAGGGTTTTTTTTTACCTCCTCTCTAAGCTTTTATTTATTAATACTACTCCACTTGAATTTTACTATTTTAATCGATTCTGGTCGTTGTTATTGAAAAAGCGCCAAACGAAAGGATCCCTTTAGTGTTTTATCGTTTTAAACGATTTAATAAATGCTTACCCTTATTAAATTTATTATACCGTTCTGTTGTACCAAAAATTTTTTAAAATATAAACTCACCCCCCCACACACATATATATATTTCTGAATGGATTTTCTGTTACAAATGACGAAATTATTTACATATTCATTATCACTTCTACATGATCTCTAATGACATCAGTTATGTTTGCTAGTTAAGGAGCCACTTTTTGTTCCCTCCCCACTACGAGTAGGGTGTGACACAAAGTCAATTTTTCAGCGGAGTACAGCTGTTTTGAATTCACTGTTTTTTCTTCTCCTATACCAGTTGTCTAACCAAAGCTAATGAGCTCATCAGCTCAACTTATATATATATATATATATATATATATATATATATATATATATATATATATATATATCACCGGAAGCGATATAAGAACACCCAAATAAAATTTTCTTTCGACATCTGATGATGGTGTAAAATTCAGAAATGAATTTATTATGACACCAA
>OY757926.1:93596958-93636958 GCA_963585895.1 Sepioteuthis lessoniana | reverse complement strand
TAAGCAAGGAGGCATCAAGTACCATTTTTTGAGTCTTTGGTATGTCGCCAATTATATATATATATATATAGTTTGCTATTTTTATAAAGAGTGGTTAATATCAGTGATTGAGCTTATGCAGATCTATGTTTCACTTGGATAGACATAGAGTCAACGTTGTTTAGTGAGAGTCAATTGCTCGTCTATGCGATCATCAAACCAACTTGATCTGATGATTGCATAAGCTAGAAAATGAGTCACTAAACGCCGTTGACTCTTTTTTTGTCAACGTTATTCTAACTCTAAGATGTACTCCTACACATGAACATACACTAATTCTGTCCAAGCAGTTAAAACCCACGTACATCAGCTCTGGGTGTACACCGGATGCTGTCGAGAGAACCTGCTTAGAGCGATGAACGATATATATATATATATATATATATATATATATATATATATGTGTGTGTGTGTGTGTGTGTGTGTGTGTGTGTGTGTGTGTGTGTGTGTGTGTGTGTGTTTGTGCGCGTGTGTTTTTCCCCATAGATTTTAGTGTGTGTTTGTTCACATCACTGAATCTGCAGGCTTTGCTCAATCAATATTTCTCACATGACCTACTTTCTTGTCAATGCTCTTAGTACCAAATTTCCCCATTAAATGCATATACAGCGGATTTTTCAAATTAGAATTCACTTCGCCCCCTGAAAAGTAAATTAATCATTTCGCGTGTTTATCTTCTCAGCAGAAACAAAAACATTAAATAAATGTCAAAAATCTACTTTGAACCGAGTCAAATCGTTTTGAAGTGTTGGTTTCCTTTTCACCCACTCGCACAGCCGAGATTTTCAGTTTGAAAGCCAAAAATGACGCATGAAAACAAACCAAACCAAACCCACTCTCAAAATCACCAAAATTATGACACCTACACATTGTGTGCAAAATTGAGGTGAGAGTAAGGAATACATACATATATACATATATATATATATGAATGAATATATCCGAAGTCAGTAACCAAGGTTTTATTGAAAAGGTTCATCAAAAAAACATGTTGTTGATTAACCTTTTCGCTATTCAATTTCAACTGTTTTGTTCGGTTAAGCAAATTAGATCAGATGAAATAATTTTGAAATATCTTATAGTTTTGTGACTAAATCGTTTTTCTTTTTCTTTACTCCAAACTTTCAGTTTTTCTTTTTTCTTTTGCTCTGAAAAGTCACTTTCTTTCCCCTCCCAAAAGCGCGCATGTTTTTGTATATATATATATATATATATATATATATATTGGCATAGTGGGTAGAGTGTCCAACAACGGCCCGGGAGACCGGGTTATAATTCCAGGTTAAGTTTTACCTAAGACTCAAAAAATGATACTTGATGTCTTCTTGCTTGATATTCAGCATTATATAGAAAAACTCAGAAAATGGTTCAGCCTGAGAAAGTTCTTAAAATGAAATAAAAGAACGAAATATCGCGCCTTCTAAATCGGTTTTAAGTGTTTGCTTTATCCAACTTTTCACATATTTCTATTATATATATATATATATATATATATATATATATATATATATATATATATATATATATGTTTCGACAGATATATCTCCCACATTTTCAACTATCATTTGCGAGGTGAACGTGAACTTTGGCAAATAGTAATAACAGTTCCATCTAGCTAATGTCTTATCATTTTTAGATGCAATTACGATCATATTCTGAACTTGGGCAGACTATTGAAACGATTTTTAAAGACTAATGGATCTGTAATTGCTACGTAGAGAGCTTTTCGCGTTTATTTCATGATACTGTTCCCGATAGAAAATCGATACTGTTATAAGTTGAAAATGTCAGGACCCCCCACGTTCCTCGTTTAAAAAAAACACCTGAAAGACTTCGAAGTACTCAATCTCAAGAAAATGTCCCGACTCTCATTTTTTCTATTTTTAAAAAATGGCCTTTTCAAGCCATGATTGTAACTGATCGTATTTGAAAATAAAGTGATTAATTAACACAAATAAAGCTATCATTGGCATTTTATTACTTCCCTTGCACTCCACAAGTAACCGTTACAAAATGTAGAAGTCATTTCTACTGCACTCTATATAAATATATACAAATTTCTGTCGAATGAGAGACCTTGAATCTTATCTTTCAGTCCTTAGTCTATATTTTTGTCAATGGTCTTCTCTCTGGTATGTCATCTTTGAAGTAATAGATAATTTTATGTGCAGTAAACTTTCTTTTTATGACCTGTTCCGGCATTCACAACAGCATGATTACTAAACGAAGCCATGCCTTATTTTAACGATAATGAAGAATAACTGATACAGATTACTAATAAATAATACGTAATGATATCCGTTTTGATTGTTCCATAAAAAATAAGCTTAAATCATCGCCTCTTTACTTCAAACGAAAATTAACTTAATTAACTTAAATTTTTAGGGTTGTACTTATATATGGCTGAATTTTTTTTAGCTTCTCACCAAACTAGAATAGACAGAAGGTCATTTTTTATGTGAAGTGCCACGCAAGAAGCAAGACTCCCCTCTACCAGTGTTTTTTAAAATTGTTTAGATTCGGTCAGCATTGCTCTCAAGGAGGCAAAAACTCCTGTCCTCACTCTTTTAAACGAGAAAAAATCGGCTCCTCAACTCAAATGACAGGCCACCAATTAATATTGGTGTGAAAAAAAACTGCAAGGAGTGAAATAATTATTTCAACATCGGAAGAGACATTTAGCAAGAAGGTGTTCTGCCCATCACTAATAGCTTATAACAATAATATAACTTAATTGGATCTTGGGAAATTTCGGATATAAATTTGTTAAATCACAACAAAAACCCAACCACCAAATATAAAGTGGTAGAAAACCTCAGACTGGGGTAAAAGCAGTTGAAGGAACGGAAGGAGCGTCAATTATTTTCTACCATCAGAATCAATTAACAATCAAGTCATTGTTATTAAGAAAATTAATGGAGTGGGAAATATCCATGAAAATTTTCTCATTTTAAGAATAATTCAAACTTCCTCTGCCATTTTGTCTTATTCGGAATTTGTAACGATCATTCTTAGCTACTCATCAAGTTAAGATAGACAAAAAGTCATTTTTTAAGATGAAGTGTCAGGCAGGATGTAAGACTCTTCGACATCCTTGTGAGATTCCATCGATATTGCCCTTGAGAGGCGCCATGAGCAATAGGAATAAACTAAGCTTTTATACATTTCTTATACAATTATATAGATTATCTAAATAAGCAAAAGAAGTTAGTCGTGTCACCTCCAGTGAACACACGTTTCACTTTCATATCATATCGTTGTTTCTTTTATAAAATATTTGATTAACAAACAAATTTATGGAGGCGATTTTTAAAAAGTTACGTTTGATTATTTCATAGAAAAAAATAAAACGAAACAAAAAATAAATAAATAAACAAATCGATTTTCAATTTTAATGAAAGTGAACAAAATTTTGCAAGAATTCGAATTGATGTTTATACGGGTTTTTACTTTCATGAAGATTTTATTGCCTAAATAAATAGTTTTTCCTTTTTGTTAATCTCATTTTGATCAGAGCCTTGTTTTATTATTACCTTCCCCACGGAGAAATTTTAATAAAAAATCGTCTTCAGTTTTTTTCAGCCACTTGCAGCTATCACACACACACACACACACACACACACACACACACACACACACACACACACATATATATATATATATATATATAAGGTGTGCCGAAAAATTCCCAGGGAAATAAAGAAAAAAATGAACGAGAGCCAAGAAACGTATGTGCTATTCCATATATTATTTAAGCTCATCGTTTCTGAGGTTTTTTAAAAAATTGCCCAAATTCAGTAAACTTAAAAAAAACCCAAAACAACAAGAAAAAAACGAGACATTTCTGACCCAGAACTTTTCAACGCCCATTCACACACACACACACACACACACACACACACACACACACACACACACACACACACCTGTACGCATGCGTGCAGAAAAACATCCACAGCAATATGTGAAAAGGAAACTTTTCATAAAAAGTCGCCACTAAAGTCCGTTTGACATTTATTTCATGTGCGCTGTTCAATTTTTTCGAATGTTTGTATTCTTGTTTAATCATTACATGGCCAAACAGATGCATCCTCCTTTTGCCTAAGAATGGTGACTTCGGAATTGCCAAGAACTACGTAGGTATAACCCTTACATCCATGGCAGCCAAGATCTATAATGTTCTACGACGCCAACGTATAGAACCGAAAATTGAAAAGATACTTAGGAAGAACCAAAATGGCTTTCGGAGAAATTGATCTACGATATAAGAAATTTTGACAACCTGCCGAATTCTAGAAGATGTATGTGCAAAAACCTTGAGGCCACAATATTATTTGTAGACTCCTTCAAGCCCTTTGACTCTATACACAGAGGGAAAATGAAGCAAATACTTCTCGCCTACGGCCTACCCAAAGAAACCGTTGCGGCCATAATGATCCTATATAAAAACACGAAAGTAAAAGTCCGTTTTCTGGATGGAGACACAAACTACTTCGACATTGTAGCAAGTGCACTACAAGGAGACACATTAGCCCCATACCTGTTTATGATCTGCGTAGACTACATGCTTAGAACGTCTATTGATTTAATGAAAGATAACGGTTTGAAGCTGACAAAGGAAAGAAACAGAAGATACCCAACACAAACAATTACGGACGCGGACTACACTGATGACATAGTGCTTCTATCAAATACACCCGCCCAAGCCGAAACCCAGTTACATAATCTGGAACGGGCAGCTGCTGGTATAGGCCTTCATGTCAACGCAGACAAGACGGAATACATGTGCTTTAATCAAACAGGCGACACCTCTACACTAAAGGGTGGTCCTTTGAAAATAGTGGACAAGTTCATTAACCTAGGAAGTAGTGTCTCATCAACCGAGAATGACATCAACACGCAACTAGCAAAGGCATGGACAGCTAACGATAGCCTTTCGGTCATATGCAAGTCAGACCTGACCGATAAAATAAAACGCAGTTTTTTTCCAAGCAGTGGTTGTGTCGATACTGCTATATGGATGCACTACATGGTTGCTAACAAAACGTATGGAGAAAAAGCTTGACGGCAATTACACAAGAATGCTGTGAGCAATACTTAACAAGTCCAGGAGGCAACACCCAACAGAACAGCAGCTCTATGGCCACCTAACACCCATCAGGAAAACTATCGAAATTAGACGAACCAGACATACGGCACACTGATGGAGAAGTAAAAGATAAATGATAAGCGATATACTCATGTGGACCTCTTCTCATGGACGAGCAAAGACAGGACGACCAGCTAGAACCTATATACAACAGCTCTGTGTCGATACAGGATATAATCTTGAAGATTTCCCGGGGGCGATCAACGATAGAGACGGGTGGCGAGAGAGGGCCAGGGGGATCCGTACTGGCAGTGCGTCATGATGATGATGATGATACATATAAATCTTTTTGTGATCTTCTTTGTAGACAAAATTAAGCATTTGGTATTTTTCAATTTTTTCGATTTCTTTAATATCTTTCTTTCTCCGCCTGATGATTGTCGTATAAACACGGCATGAAACCAGCTGTCGCGGATAAGCATCCATGCTATTAAAAATATATACAAATATATATATATAGAGAGAGAGAGAGAAAGAGAGAGAAAGAAAGCGAGATAGGAGAAAGAGAGAAAGCGAGAGACACTTGGCATTGTAGCTTATAGACTGGGTAATTTGAGTTCATATACTTGACACATTTGCACTTCAATTTGTGTTAATGCTCTTAGGAAAAGCAAAAACCTATCACTTCTCCTCACGCCACAGTCTAGGAGAAAGCAAACTCGGAACTCATACCATTTGTATTCCGCTTAAAAAATTGACATTGTGGTGGATGGGTTGGGTAAATACATATTTTATTCATATTAGAACATCTATAACAGAGCGATAATGAGAAAGTTTATTTCAAAACTCATGTCCCGAGTAGTGAATGTGCTTCTCACTGGGTTCCCAGTGGTATTTGTGTGATATTTGTGTGGGTGACCAAATTAAGCATTCTGTGACAAAATAAGCGTTGGAACTAGTTTTTCGCGCTCATGTGAGTGAAATGCTATGAGATAATTCTGGAAATTGTCTTCTCTTTTTAGTAATTGACCAATATGAGACAAATTACATCTGATAGGAAGGTAGATAGAAGAGTCATATATTCAGCGGACCATTAAAGAAAAGAAAGTAGCAACGGAAAAGGACCGAAGGGAAACATCAACTCACAGATAAACTTAAAATACACTCGTCTACAAACACACTCTTATGCTCACACACACGCGTGCACTTGGATGCACACAATTACGAAAGCACGAACACACTCATTGTAAAAGATTAGCTAATTTCCCTTTTTCTGAACATGGTGCTTTTTTTTCTTCTAATATTTTTCTCGCCTATATCAGCCATAAAAAGCAAATCTCTAAATACAAGACACCTCTCGTAAAAGAGGTTGCTTCGAAGACATTATTACCAGAGAAACATCATAAATATCCACAGAATTTCGATATAGATCACTACAGCCAACATGACATTACAACAAGTGCCAACACCAAACAATTGTTCCAAATATTATTTCATATAACCAAAAACTTCGTTTTGATTTGACACAAAATATATGTTCAATTTGGTTAACGGGATAAGTAGTAACGTAACATTCTCTTTCTGTCTTTTTCTCCTTTTTGATAAATACGCGTAAATGCAAAACTCTTCTCATGAATTGGGTACTCCGATAGCCAAATGCGTATATATATATATAAAACTCCTTAAAAACTCTGATGATGGTCTATTAATAAAATTAAACCACAATTTCACCAGATTTCAGCACTGGTAATACAAAAGTCCTTTTGTATCACATCAAATGTAAAACATTTTCAACCATAGATTTTATCAGATTTATTTTATTTTATTCTTTGCTTCTGTTGCAAGGTTTTCTACATATGAAAAGGACTAACATGTAATATTGCTTATATATCTTGTTGCTTCTGTTTCCTTTTTTCTCGCAACAGAGTATATATTAACACTTAAGGCAGAATATTCCAAACTGGTCTTCAGCTGTGTATTCAGTCTCCATTTCTCCAAAACAAGAACGCTGGGAATTTTTCGCATATTTATTATATACACACATATAATAATGATAATAATAATATAAAGAGAATGTGACGTATATATATATATATATATATATATATATAGTCATCATCAGACTACAGTTTCGTTATATCACAACTCTTCAGTGTGTCTAGACACGCGAGATGCTTCAAGCTGGGATCAAAACACGACTGACGTAAAGTCTATCGGATATCTTACTGCAGAGCTTTCGTCAGCGTAGTGAACGAGTTTTTCGTATATATATATCTCATTTCCATTGATAGCGTTCTGTTTTCTAAATTCATCAGCATCTCTGTTTTATCCAACTCTACAATTACGTCATTTTGTTATGTTATAAAAAAACTAAAAAACTCTTTCAAAAACTCTCTCAAAAACTCTTTAAAAACACTCTTTATACACGCAAGCAACCCCTCATGAGGGCTTATGAAAGGTCCGAAAACGATCGGGAAATTTATGGCAAATTTATCCAATTTCAACCTGAAACCAAGACACTTATCAGGAATCTTAAAAGGATCTTAATAAAATTACATATATAGACAAAATGTGTTTTTATTATTTACACAAACATGCATAAATGAAAGATTGCTTCCCAACTATAAATATATATATATATGTGTGTGTGTGTGTGTGTGTGTGTGTGTGTGTGTGTGTGTGTGTGCACAAGAGAGAGAGAGAGAGAGAGAGAGAGAGAGAGAGAGAGAAAGAGAAAGAGAAAGAGTCTGCTCAATCTTAAAGTGTTAGCAATAAAGATTCTTTAATAAAATAAGACGGTTAAGAAAACAAATTTTTGCCGCCATTTCGGAGCCAGTCAAATAAAGCAGATCTCTGTCTGTTTTTTGCCTACATTTGTGCAATGGAAAAAAAACCAACAAATTCTATTATTAGAAATGCTTAATTATATCAAAGACATAAAAATGTTAGATAAAAATGTAAATGAAAGCAAATTTCTTTAAGATACAGTAATTGTAGTTATAAGAATCTTGACCTTTAACATTTTTCCTTTCATTTTGAATTATGACAGTTAATAGCGTTCAGATGTTCACCAACGAACTTCCAGATGCACCAGGATCAGTGCTGTGATTTCTGGGATTGCAACCAGTGCACGAATAATTACTCAAAATAGACATTCATTCATTTTAGAAAATAAACAATAATACGCAGTCTTACTTTGTTTTTAGAGTCTGGATCATTAACCCTTTCACTGTGGCTCTCACTGTTTCCTATCACACTTTTGAGGGCTATATGTGGCTCTCAAACCGCATTTGAAATTGAAGATAAAATCTTTTGATTACATTCCTGCAGATACCTCTAATTTGCTTTGAATAGTAAAGGAGTTAATATATTCACTCTTGCATCTATATCCATTATTACTACAATTCTCATGATATATATGAGAAAGTCATATAAATAAGGGATTTTTTCCTCGAGGGTTGGCAATAGGAAGCACTGTTTGTAGTTGCACCTGTTGCAAAGAAATCAATAGTGATGGATCTTTTCATATTCCAGAAGACTTGTCTTGCTTGCTATTTGTTGTGACATACTTTCACAAACTTGTGAAAACTATTTGCATAATTTGTTTCATTTACATTTTGTTGGATATTGAGAAAAGCAGAAGTTGCTGATATCTTGAATTGAAGAAGGATTTTATGGACACCAGTTTGTTTTTTCCCCTTCATCTTATATTCTTTCTTTCTTTCTTTCTCTTTTTTAGCCTTTTCCTTTCTTTTAACTACATTTTCTAAATATATTTATCTTTGTCATTATTTTCATTATTTGTTTATATTTTGAGTGAGCAGGCGTCCACATCATTCAAGCCAAAAATGACGCATGTAAACAAACCAAACCAAACCAAACCCACTCTCAAAATCACCAAAATTATGACACCTACACATTGTGTGCAAAATTGAGGTGAGAGTAAGGAATACATACATATATATATATATATATATATATATATATATATATATATATATATATATATATATATGAATGAATATATCCGAAGTTTGCAACCAAGGTTTTATTGAAAAGGTTCATCAAGAAAACAATATGTTCTTGATGAACCTTTTCGCTATTCAATTTCAACTGTTTTGTTCGGTTAAGCAAATTAGATCAGATGAAATAATTTTGAAATATCTTATAGTTTTGTGACTAAATCGTTTTTCTTTTTCTTTACTCCAAACTTTCAGTTTTTCTTTTTTCTTTTGCTCTGAAAAGTCACTTTCTTTCCCCTCCCAAAAGCGCGCATGTTTTTGTATATATATATATATATATATATATATATATATATATATATTGGCATAGTGGGTAGAGTGTCCAACAACGGCCCGGGAGACCGGGTTATAATCCCAGGTTAAGTTATACCAAAGACTCAAAAAATGATACTTGATGTCTTCTTGCTTGATATCCACATCATTCAAGGTTTTCTTTCTCAGCAAGAAGTAAAACAGTGACAAGTAAGGAAAGCGTGGATAAATGACTGGTGAGGAGCTCGTGTTTGAAGAAAATATAGTAGAAAAGGCATGACTTCCGCCCTCCCCTCCAAAAACAACCCGTACAAACAAGAACAAAAGTACCTTGAAAAGAAAATCGTCAATGTGAATAACAAGAAACGAATGAAGAAAGGAAGAAAATGATTGATGGATTTAAAAACTGAAATTGTCAAAGCTGCTGTTACAATTATTATTACATCCCTCTTTGTGAATTTTTCACACCAGCGTCTGCTGGGGGTCTTTTACTGGAGTAAGTGGCAGCAAGTCTTCTCAGGTCTCCAGAACTCTTCTGAGTATTCAAGCCGATCTTAACACTGCTGTGGTCTGGATGGTCTCGATTCTTCCTTTGATTCCAATTCCTCTGGTCTCTTTTCGAAATTATTATCATTATTTTACTCTTTTGAGGGTAGCTGATGGTTTACCACTGGAATCTGTGTGACAGCAAGTCTCCTCAGGTCTCCAGGACTCTTCTTAGTATACTGGCTGATCTCAACAATCTGTAGTTTGGATGGTCTCCACTCGTCCTCTTTTTTCCAAGACCTCCAGTTTTACCCTGTGATCAGCCGGAACGACAAAGTCCACAATTCGACAGGTTCTCTTTTTTGTTTACTATCCTAGTTATTATTATTATTATTATTATTATTATTATTATTATTATTAATTAGTGAAAAGACACGGAGCAAAAAGTGCTGTATTATAGTAAAAATATTAGTGATAATGTTTAGACAAATGGCCTATCACAATCGTTCTAAACAACGTCGCCTTATTTGGCAGAAATATCTTAAACAGATATTAAACAGTAACATTGTAACTATCATTTTTTTTATTTAAAAAAATTGTGATATATCAGTTTGTAAATGGAAATAGAAAAGTAAGTTTTACCAAAATGAAGGCTATCGTGTCATATGAGTTTGATGGGAAACTTTGGATAAAATACTGTAAAGAGAGATATAAGAAGAAGGGGGAAAGAAGGAAACAAAGGAAGAAGAAAAAAGAAGAAAAAAAAAAGAAAACAAAAGAAGAAGGAAAAAAGAAGGAAACAAAAGAAAAAGGAAACAAAAGAAGGAAAACATAACGTAACATCATTCACTCAAAACAAAAAAAAATATATTGAACCGAATTAATACTGAGCTGGTTCAAAGGATATTGGTAATAATAATAATAATAATAATAATAATAATAATAATAATAATAATAATAGGTTCTGATTAATATAGTGAGTTGATTTTAATTATCTTCCCTTTCGAGCCAATATGGCTGGCGTCGTGGCGATCATCTTTATATACAATAACAAAAATCATCTTTGTCATTCATATGTCATTGGTATCTTAGAACAGTTGAAGGGTCGTTGGTAAGTTGTTTTATTCCATTGGGTCATCATCCAGCTACAGAGTCGTTGTCTGACCTTTAACCTAATATTTTGATGATCATTGTGAACTCTAAGTATGTGAAGAAGAAGAAGAAGAAGAAGAAGAAGAAGAAGAAGAAGAAGAAGAAGAAGAAGAAGTGTTGTGTTTAAATGCCTTCAAAATAAGACAAAATATGCATGTACCAAACGTTACATATAAAGAGTATCATGCGATTGTAGATTGTATAAAGTTTCCATTTTATACAAAAAACATTTTCTCTGATTGATAGAAGTTTTGTAAGCACTTATATTTTGCGTGCATATGCTTCAGGAGTTTGTCAGTTAACTAGTGCATATCTTAGTCTGTCACAAATGCGTAAGGATGGAGTATTTTAGCTTTGTTAACTTGTTTTGATGGTGACGTACTTCTTATGTAATGTCTTGAGTACAAATATCCTGTAGTAACTCGTCTCCCTCTGGATCAACAACTGGATTAAATACAGTTTTCCTTTCCTAAAACGGTTGCTATACTAAGGTTTATGAACTCTGTCTGCCATAATATTTACCCATTAATGAGGGGAGAATAGTTGGATTTGCATTTCTCCCAAAGATATTAGCGCGGAGTGAAATGCAAAAAGTCTTGTTCAGGATGGGAACTTGAGTCGCTGAATCTACTTCTTACGATAATAACCGTTAAACAATGAGCGCCTCCTAAATTATGTATATCAACTGAATAATAACTACCTGCGAGATTAACCATTGCACTACGATGAAATATATATATTTATATATATATATTGAGAGAGAGAGAGAGAGAGAGAGACAGAGAGAGAGAGAGAGAGAGAGAGAGAGAGAGAGAGAGATAACGGTCAGTTTACCGGCTATACGATCATTAGACAAAAAGCTGGGTTTCCTAATCGCATAGGAGGGAAAGTTAGTCGCAAATGATCGTTGATTATGTGTCTACACAATCCTAACTTAAATCTACGTATACTCTCTCACCAATATTGAGCACTCTGCATTTATGAATATTGAAAATCACACACACGCACAAACACACATCTATATATATATATATATATATATATATATATATATATATATATATATATATATATATATATGCTTCCGGTATTACAGAACAAAATATAAATAAATAAATAATTCCTAATCTTTAGATTCCTTTGTGGTAAAAAAAATTCTTCTAAGTATTCTCAGTATTATGTTGTATATTCTGGTAAATTGGCATAAAAATGAACCCAAGATAAAGAACGCGATAAGATATTTCTTTTTCAAGAACAACTTAATGTCCACAATTGAAAAACCATATTGTCATTTATAGGTGATTTCTAAAAATACATTTAATAGTTCAAACTAAATCTGACTATACTGCACAAAAAACAATTATTTTTCATTCGTTTTCAATATTGCTTCCTAAGTTAACACGATGGGAAACCGTTCCAAAATTAACAATTCACATAGACATTAGGTTGTTACCCTATAACCCAAGGGATAACAATTTCTGTTTTTCGCAAAAAAGAAGTTAAACATAAGGATGTATTATCAAGAATATAAAAACTGCATTATGATTATATATATATATATATATATATATATATATATATATATATATTGTTCACATGTTTTAGCAAATAAAACATTCAGATTAATTCACTAATATTTTGATAAGCTTCTTTCGCCTTCAGATTGAGTTAGAAATATCTAAAGTTTGCAATTTTCGTATGTTTAATCATAAACAAAAATACATCATTGTTGACAAGTTTTTAATAGATGCTGATATGAAAACAATACATTTAAGCATGATCTTTAATAAACTTGGTAATAATTAAACGCTCCTAATGTCGTCTAACAATAAAGAATCAAACAAACTTTGATATTTGATTGAGCGTTTATTTTTATTTTCAATACAATTTAAAAATATTCATTCACAAATACTTTTGGTCGATCTCAACTGGTTTTCTATTTTTTAGTAAATGTTTGAAAACAAAACCTTACACTTTTTTCAGAGGCATCATCATCTACAAATATATTGGTTCGTTATTTCATTTAATGGCAAATCAACGCTTGAAGTTTTTAATGCCATTTTTTTTACATATGATTTCATGTGTAATAATATACTAATAGAAATAATTTTCTTTCTCTTCATGTCTATTGATAAATTGGTTGAAAAAATTTTCATTCACTTTTTCTCTCGACAGGGTTGATCCCCAGCTACCCACTTCTAGCACGTTTAAAATAAAATGCATCGGATGTTTGTTTGCCATAAAAGCAATTTGTAAAATACGATCGGGACTTAATCAAATAGGTGCTAAGGTTTAACATGACGAGCCGATTGATCGAATCGGTCTTCTCCGACCGCTCGTCTATCCCCAAGAAGGGCCTAAGTGGAGTGTTGAGCGTCACGTAAACACTTAGTATCCGAGTCAAGAAATACGTAGACTCTAGGATATCGCCCACAGTTTAACAGATCGCCAACTGCTGATAATAGGTGGTGTTATGAAATAGCCGAGGGATTTCGGTTCATGCCTTTGAATTTAGTTAGGCTGAGAACCTTTCGGCTCAGCACATGAGTTGGTTGGGTGTAAGATTGAAGCAGGCGTTAACGCGCGTGCGCGCGAGCGGATGGAGGTGTCACTCAGATGTCATAACAGTCCGAGACGATACTGGGTGACAAGATGCGGGTGACGTCACGCACCGGAAGCACACGGAAGTTTGTGTGAGAATTTGAAGAAAATAAGAGTCGGGTTTTAGACGCCAAACGAGAAGGATCGATTTTGGAGCTCGCTGGTGCGAGGCGAACGTGCACCCGATGGGGGCCGCTCGAATTGGGGGCCAAATGAATAAGATAGCATAGAAGATTGTGTCTCTCCTCCTTACGTCGAAACCTTTAACTCAAAATTAATAAAAAGGTTTCGTACCTGAACAAGAAGTAGTTACGTGTTTTTGAGATTCCTGTTCTTTATATATTCTATCGTTATGAACATTACATGTCTATTTTGCACATGGCCATATTCGTGTATATGGCTACGCAACATAGTCATATTTGGTGCCAGAACTTGGGCATATCGTTCATGATATGGTTTACGATTGGGTTACCATGGTTCCACGAAGACGATCAGAGAAGCGGCAAAGAACAAGGAGGAATCTATTTCAGAGCGGCTTGTTCAGGCGATCGAGGGAGAGAGAGAGAAAACACAAGGCCCCAGAAAATAAGAAACAAGGAAAAGAGACCAAAAACACGAAGAACAAATTCGGCACCCCCCAGAAAGAAAAAGGAAAATGTCCAGCATCGAAAAAAGAAAAATAGCGCAACTCCAAAAGAAAAAAGAGAAAAAAAAGGCGTGAAAAGAAAAGAAAAAAAGAAGTAACACAACTCAACTCCAAGAAAAAAAAAGGCAGGAAGAAAAGAAAAAGAATTAGAAGGTATTTGCTCATTTACGTCTGTCATAGTTTAATTTACGAATAGAGTTTGAATGGTTGTGGAGGATAGATTTGGAAATAATTCTAAAATTTAAAAAAAAAAAGAAGAAAAATCGTTGGTAGCATAGAAAATTATGATTACTACTGTATGTGACTTTGTACCGTGGTGGGAGGAGAGAAAGAAAGAGTAACAGAGAAATAAGCTTGCAGTGACAGAGAGGAAGAAAGAAAGATGGTCTCTGTGTGGACAGAGGATTGTTTCGCGCACATGATGGACAGCCTTAATAAACAATATTTTATGAAAGAATTTTACGATAGACGGGGTCATTGTGGGTGAAGTTTGTAGTAAATAACGTTTTTTATGAATGGAGATTTGTAGTGACTTGTTGGTGGTCCGGGCTAATAATATTAGGAGATTAGAATTTTGATTCGAGACCTTGGAGATTTCGCTCACCGATGGGATTGCCGGAAAAATTTCGCATACCTGTAGTTAGGACCTTTGGGACAGGTTTCGATGTTGGAGAATCGATATTATGGGCGCTGAAGAAATCAGGCCAGGTTTTTGTTTAAGTTGTCGAATCCGAAAAAGTCGGATGCACGTTTGGAATATTTCGGACGTTTCGTTGTCCGTATCGACTGGAAAATTTTCTCAGATATCTCGCCAGAGAGGCAGATCAACGAAGAGACGGATGTTTATTGTGTCTGACAGGGCAGACGGTTATTTTGTGAGTTCCCCCTGGAGTGGGACTGTGAGGTTTTGTTGAGGAAGATGTTCGGAAAAACATGGGTTTGGAGATTAGTTATTTAAGATGTGCGCAGAGTTCTGGTGGTCTCATTGGATGTGTTTGGAAAATTCGCGGACTCGATTTTGTGTCGAGGGAGAAATTTTTTTTTTTTGAGTGAGCTGATGAAGGTTTGGGTGGTTTAGAAAAGAACACCCAGTATTTTAAGGGCGAAAGAAAGAAAGAAGATAAGAAAGGAGGGTACTCGTAAGCTGTTGAAAAGATGTGATAGACCGGTTGACGGTGGTCAAAAGGTGGAAAAACGGGGAAACATGTATCTTGGTTTGATTACAAGCTATGCTTGGTTGTGGAAGGTTAAAATGTGTGCATTAATTAATGACAGATATTACGTGAGAAGGAGATATAAAGTTAGCAGTAATAAGTATGGACGTAGAAGGAAGGCAAAAATGCAAAATACAAAATGAGCAATTGACCTGAGATTTAAAAAAAAAAAAATTTTAAATATGAAAATAAGAGAACAAATTAAAGACTGAAAAAATATACATGCTGAACGAGTGACTGTTGAAAAAATGAAAAAAAAAAAGAAAAAAAAGAGTAAAAAGAACCAGAAAATGTGATCGGAAAAAGAAAAAAAATGAAAAAAAAAAAAAAAACGATGGACAATACGAACACTTTTTATTTTTATTTCAGTGACTTTTGAGTTTGGGACTGATGCATGTTTTTTGTTGTATTATTTTGTTGAAATTGTATTGCTGAAGATTTTGTTGCTCAGTTCAACATGAGGAGGAGCGGCACAATAGTTTAAGAAAATAATTTGTCATCATCGATGACAAATGATTTTATTGTGGTTGGATAGGTATGTTATGAAATAGCCGAGGGATTTCGGTTCATGCCTTTGAGTTTATTTAGGCTGAGAACCTTTCGGCTCAGCACATGAGTTGGTTGGGTGTAAGATTGAAGCAGGTGTTAACGCGGGTGCGCGCGAGTGGATGGAGGTGTCACTCAGATGTCATAACAGTCCGAGACGATACTGGGTGACAAGGTGCGGGTGACGTCACGCACCGGAAGCACGCGGAAGTTTGTGTGAGAATTTGAAGAAAATAAGAGTCGGGTTTTAGACGCCAAACGAGAAGGATCGATTTTGGAGCTCGCAGGCGCGAGGTGAACTTGCGCCCGATGGGGGCCACTCGAGTTGGGTGCCAAATGAATAAGACAGCATAGAAGATTTTGTCTCTCTCCTTACGTCGAAACCTTTAACTCAAAATTAATAAAAAGGTTTCGTACCTGAACAAGAAGTCGTTACGTGTTTTTGAGATTCCTGTTCTTTATATATTCTATCGTTATGAACATTGCATGTCTATTTTGCACATGGCCATATTTGTGTATATGGCTATGCAACAGTGGCCCTATCGAGGGGTTTTATCCTGTGTTGGGGTGCAGTCAGTGGCCGCAAATATAATTCTAAAATGCTCTTACTCCACTTTGGCCAAAACTCATAAAAGTATAAACGACAAAAAAGTTAGAGAAAGATTATCAAATTAGTAAATAAAAATTTGAACAAACTTATTGGAAAAAATCTATAATAGATTAATTGCAATGAATAGCATCCAGAAACAAAAAGTTTGATGTTGTATTTGATTGGTTAGCATGGCTTTGATTTTGCGATTTTTTGAGCAGAAATTCTTGAGATTCTTCGCAAACATGATAAAACCACGTGATGATTTAATTAACAACGCAACAACTTACAAGTAATGATTTGTCTGCACGCCAATAATTGATGTGGGTGTGTGAGTGTGTGTGTGTGTGTGAGAGAGAGAGAGGGTGTTAACCGGTGTGACTTGTTTTTATATGCTGGGACAAATAAGAGAAACGGGCTAAGAACGACGTGGAATCACGAAATGGGGAAACAATATGAGCTGAATTGTCTTTCATCTTTATGATGTGGTTACAAGAAAGCAAGAGATCAATTACTGATTTATTTTAAAGACATATTAACCCAACTAGATTTATTTTATACCAAGAGGTTATGGAATTGCGTTCATTGAACGTATACATGTTGTAATGAAGGGATACTCAACACTCCCCAGATTTCTAAAGCTGGAGTCTCACCTTCAGATTTTGTTTAAAGTCATACGCAATTTCATATTATCTTGCGTGAATTCGTATCAACAAGACATATCTTTCTATTAGATTATTAATTTCACCAACCCAGTTTTCATTTTTCCGTTATATTCTTTAACCACATTGTCGGATATCATGATCGAAATTATATATATATATATATATATATATATATATATATATATATATATATATATATATATATATATATATATATATGACCTATTAATAGTTTTTATGCAAGGAAATTGCTCTACGTCCCTCCCAGTCATTCATTCACTTTTTATACAAATGAATAGGCTTCAAAATGTTAATTGAAACAGTAATTTAAATCTTGGAGAATCAAAACAATGAAACTTGGACTTTAACTTAAAGACTTAACCATTCGACTTGTGGGTGTTGATGAAGAATTTAAAATATGGAAGTCACTTTTCGCAGACGTCGTTCGGGAGAAAAATTCGTAATGAATTAATAAACAATGAATAGTTAACAATTTCATATTTTCGATCCGGAATTTAAGGGAGTAAAATGTCTGAGAATTAGAATGTACTATTTTTAGGGAGTCAAATAAACTTGGAAATGATCAAAACAATGAGATAAAAACTTACATTAATGATGAGCCAACCTATTTTAAACATCTAAAAAATACTTGGCAAAAAATAACTCAAACTTAAAAAAAAAGGATTCAAATACGAAAAACCATGCTTATCAGTTTTGGACTAAAACGATTTCGGGGACAGATTTTTTTAACATAATTTTATTTTTTCATTAGTATTTATTCTTTGACACTCAACAAAAATCACACACACACACACACACACACACACACACACACACACACACACACACACACACACACACACACACACACACACACACATACATATATATATATATATATATATATATATATATATATATATATACACGTATGTATGTATATATATATATATATATATATATATATATATATATATATATATATATATATACATACATACGTGTATATATATATATGTTTGATTGAATAATAAAGACATATTTTGTATATAATTTTATTAAGATCCTTTCAAGTTTCCTGAGAAGTGTCTTGGTTTCAAGTTCGAATTGGAGGATGATTTTACCAAAATTGTCCCGAGCGCTTTCGGTCCTTTCGTAGGCCATTATCAGGGGTTGCTTGCATGTATAAAGAGTGTTTTTAAAGAGTTTCTGAAAGTTTTTTTTTTAATGTTTTTATAACATAACAAAATTACGTAAACGCTGAGTTGGATAAAACTGAGATGCTGATGAATTCAAAAAATAAAACGCTATCAACAGAAATAGAATATTCATGATTTGAAAATCTTTCTTTTCATTATATTTTTCTTTTTATGAATTAAATTTTAGCCAAAATGGAGCAAGAACCGTTGAGAATGAAATTTAATATTTTTGAACGATGCTTCTATTGAGCAAAGTGTAAGGTTTTATTTTCAAACGTTTGTCATTGTAGAAAAATAAAGATATCGACGAAAAGTATCAGTGAATGAAAATTTTAAAATTCTGTTAAAAATTATTCAGATAAAATATCACTGTCGGTTTTATTTCAGTGGTTAATTAGCACTGGGAGTGTTTAACTTTCATAAAGTTGATTTAAAGTTTATTTCACTGTCATATTAATGTGCTTAAAAATAGTCAACATTAGCGTCTTTTTGTGATTGATTCTTATATTGAAAGTAAAAAATAACCAATATTTTCGGCATACCCTTTTTTATTTTTAGAAAAGTGAAAAGCCGACTCATGCAAAAACGTTTTTCAGTGTATAGGTTCGATAGTGTGAATGATCGAACATTTCATGATTGGTTTGTAAAGTTTTCTACTAGAGATTTCTTTTAGCATGATGGTCTACAGTCGGATCGACCGGTTGATGTTAAAAAGGATCAATTTAAGATATTACTTGAGAAAGCTTATATGATAGTAAAGTTATATGGTTGACGTATTCTAAATATCTAAATCAAGCATTGAAAATCGTTTTCAAAAACATGGCTATGTTTGTGATTTGGATGTGGGGTTGCTACATAAGTTCAAAAATATAAATAAAAAAAACAAAAGAAAAAAAAATCTACCGGATCTTATTTTAAAAACAAGTGCAATTTAAGATAATTTTTTAAGTGCAGACTGTCTCTCGGATGAATGGACAGTGCCCAAAATAGCTTTGTTCTTCCTTCTTTGGGCACTATATTCATCAGGTAATGAACCTCACCAAACCATATTTTGATGTGAGGTACGTACTAGTGGATGAGACAACTCTCTTAAAGCTAAGATCTTCATTTTATTCGGTTGATGCTAACGAAACGTTTGTTGTTCGATAGATTTAACGTCAAAATATATTTGAAAATTTGTTCAAAGATTTTCAAATTGCTTAAGAGCAATTGGCAAGAGAAATAACCACCGAGTGGTGTCCAGTTACATTATGGTTTAATGTTGCAGCTGTCTTCCCACCGAAAAGGAACTTGCTAACCATCCGTTGACCAACAACATTGGGTAAACAACGGGAATTATCGCGAGAAAGTGCGAGAAATGGTGCAATGAGAGTTGAGAATTTTTAAAAAGGTTTGTCACTCAGTCATTTTGAGAGCGGCAAAGGAAAAGTAGGACGCTGAAATTTCGGAGTTAGGGAAACCAACATTCCCCCATTTGATGAGGGCTATGATTTATGGAACTATAGGATTTTTGCTTAATCGACTCAAAAACACAACTTCAAATCTTCTTCAATTGAGATCAGTATAGAGAGAAGCTGAAATAAAGGACTAAAGTTTGTGGTAGTTTTCCATGACAACTTATTTGACTTTTTCCATAAAATGGTTGTCATCTTTTCATCTCGTCTTTATCCCGGGTAACCTTTATTGAGACCCAGAAAAGTGACAATGGTCACCTGCATTAATCATATTCACCATTAAACAATTTGATTTATTTTTACATCGTGTCATAACATGCGAGGAAGAATGAATATTGCGTTATAACGACAGAAAATATATACGATATTTTAGATATGGATGAGAAATTGAAACATCAACTGAAAACTCTCTATCATCTTTTGCGATCTTAGAATGAAATTTTTGTAAAAGAAGAATGAATAGGATATTTTTAAATGGCAAATTAATGCATAAACATATTCAGTTGACCAGATTAAAACGATTGCATTCAAAACTTAAACAGCATCCAGTTTTTTGGACAGAAAGACGATATTTTTGCAGTAAAATCATTGCCGCTCTCATATAATTTTCTTGAGAAAATGTAGAATTTATTGTGACTCACAAACTTTTTTGTGGGGGGGTCGGGGTTAGCTTAATGGTTATCGACATAGGAAATGGAATTGGTGACTCTAATTTAATCTTGGACGAGGTTGTTAGTGTTTCCCTTCACACTTAATGCCCTGGGGAAAGAATTGTATCCCTTTTCCTCTCAGCTATAGGTTAATAGGGTAGACTGAGTTCTTTAACCTTGGTAAGGCAACCAGTCTCATAGAAAGAAAACAATGAATTCAAACTAGCTTTATTCTACTTAAAAATTGACCTTTTCTCATATTTGCTCATGGCACAAAACAATCCCTTTTCGTCACTTGAAGAATGGTAAATGAAAATAGTTAATAGCTGCTTTTGAAGATAAGATGAATAAACAAAAGTCAAGGTAGAGTCTTGTAATTTGAATGAAATTTTTCCCCTGGAATTCTTAAATCGATTTAGTTTTTTTAGAAAGTTTCCTGTTAAAAATAAGTCCATAAGTAAGTTAGCCGACCATTGTCCAGGGCGATTCGAAGACTCCCTTTTGAATAGGTGCTACACTGAGGTGTAAGGGAGGGTGCTACTCTTTTCCCTGGATTGCTCCATTTACGCTTGATCTGTACCTGATCATTCTGAGTGTTAAGCATCGGAGGAATCAAGTACCATTTTTTAGTCTTTGATATGATACGACCTAGGATTGAACCCCTGTCTCCCGGACCATTGGCGAACATACTAACCACTATGCCATTGGAAATAAAAATTATGTTCGAGAAATCTGTGAGGAAACAGAATTTCCGTTCAATTTGCAGCATTTTTCCTTGGCTTCCTATGATTTTTTGTCATCCAAATATTTCCGAAGTTGTTTTTCTTGTTCAGACATGCATTATCTACTTGCGAAAAAAAAAATACACACGTGTAAAAATACACACTTGTGAAAAAATACTCACTTGGGTACTAAGAAAACCAAAAAAGAAAAGAAAAAAAACCCCAAAAAGCAAAAATGCAGACTCTAACATATTTGAAGTCAAGGCATAAATTCACACATGCGTAAAAACATTCCTTTGTGCAGACAGCCATTTAACTGGGTCATTAGCGCAAAAGTTGATTTCAGCTGTTTTTGTTTTTTTTTGTTTCGACCTGATTCCAGGATGTCCTAGAAAAAGAAAAGGTTTTGAAAGGAGCCTCACAAACCTGGCACTCCAGAAAAATCAGACAAAAAATGCATTACTAATTTAGCTATTTATTTTTATTCTCTCCCTATATTTCGTTTTCTTGCATAATTTACAAAGGAATGTTTACCCAATATAACCAATGTCAAAATATTTACCCGGCTGCAAAGGCCATGAAAAATACTTAGAACCTAAAACAAATAACACACACATACGCGCGTGCGCACGCACACACACACACACACACACACACACACACACACATATATATATATATATATATATATATATATATATATATATATATATATGTCTGTGTGTGTGTGAAAAACAAGGTTTTCCGAAGTTGATTCTATAGTCGAATTATTTGACGACGTTAAAGGTTCCGGGTTTCATTTTAAAGTATCACCAGGGCTATGTTAATATGTAATGTTGTGTCTTCTAAAATGTATATAATTATAAAATGAAGCAAAAAAAAACAAACAAAAATCCCCAGAAAACTCTTTGCCTTCTATTACCTTTTGTAGAGTTCTGCTTTAAAACTAAGTGACGTAATTAGTGTTCGAATTTTTTTTTCATTAGCGAAAATATATGTTTTTCCTCTTTCCTTTATTTTTATTTCCTTCACACACACACACACACACATATATATATATATATATATTTGCATACACGCTAAAAAATAATATTTGTCTAAATTTCTGCGATGATTTGGTTAGGAAGTGCTTCTGAAATCAACTGGAGATCGTTGGTTCAATCCCAATAGCAGGTATGACTAATAATGAATACTAATTATAACTTAACACTTGTACCTGGGCATGGTAAACAAAATTGAAACACTCTGTGGCTATGGTTCAAATAAAGAGTTCAGTTCGAGATTCAGAGTGGACTCCTAAGTTGGACATGAAACATCTGAGGAAGGCTGAAGGATGTATCAATCAAAAAATTGTGAGTATAAAAATAAAGATGAGGTCAACAGTCCGAATATTCTAATTTATAAGAAAAATAAGTTTCATTTGTAACATATTGACCCTCGACCCAGCTGTCAGTCAAGAAACAGGTGCATCCGGTCGAAGATATCGGGGTATCACCTCGACCTGTGGACGGGTTGAATTCGGTGCAATTGCGACGCCCACAGGAACTAGGTGGATGTCAAACAATTATATAACTAGGTGCCACAGACGGCTTGGGTTAGTTGGAGTCAGTTGCAATTGGAGTCAGTTGCAGTTGGAGTCAGTCGTAGTTGGAGTTTGAGTTGCAGTTCGAGGCAGTGAGAACTAGCTCCAGACAGAGGGCATAGGCCCTCAGGACCCCGGTTGAGCAGCTCAGCAGAATGAGGAAGAAGTGCTGAGAAACTTGGG
Source organism: Sepioteuthis lessoniana (assembly GCA_963585895.1). Taxonomy (NCBI): domain Eukaryota; kingdom Metazoa; phylum Mollusca; class Cephalopoda; order Myopsida; family Loliginidae; genus Sepioteuthis; species Sepioteuthis lessoniana. The sequence continues at coordinate 93,613,867 of OY757926.1, read as the reverse complement.
GTCAATATGCTGCAGTCTCTTTACGACTCCAACTCACCTCTCACACATAACCAATATCAACCCTTTCGCAACCCTTTCTCAACCCTTTCGAGCAGAAAGTGTGAGAGGTATATTTTTCTAAAGAAGTGTGTTCGTTCGTCATTATTGTTGATTATGTTTCCGCATATATATGTATACGTATAGTTGTATCATGGCTATACATCACATTCAATGAATGGGGATGATACACGACCTGTCCATTTTTGTCCCTTTTCTTCTACCGTATCAAATCTTTTAAAAACTATTTTAAAATATTTCGAAAAAAATCTTTTCTTCTAATGATGACTTGAAGTCGAAACTAGTTAAGTAGAAGAAAAAAAAAAAATTGCACACGCTAAAAAATATCCTTATTTTTTTATCTCTTTTTTTCATCTCGAACCTCCATTTTAAAAATCATAATTAAATTTTGTTTCATTTATTTGTTTGTTTGCGCGCCCGCGCGCGTGTGTGTGTGCACGTGCACATGTGTGTACGTGTGTGTTTTCTAGAAAGAAAGAAGCCCAAAATGATTGTGTAAGCACAATATATTAATAATTGGTATAACCGTCACTTTCATATTCGACAGTTTTTCAATTCTCTAGCAAGTTCAACGTACTTATCCGTCTTTTCGCTTTCTTTCAATTTTACTCTGTGGTCAGCCAGGACAGCAAAGTCCACAATCCTGCAAGTCCTCTTTTCTTTTTTTTTTTTTTTCGTTGACTATCATTAGGTCTGATCGTCTGGCCAAGATTAGGTGATCCGTTTGTTTTTCAAAATCCCGGAGGAGTTTGTGCGTCTCATTTTCTTGGACGGATTCTGGGTTATGTACCATTTGTTCGTATGGCTATCATCATTATTATTATTATTATTATTATTATTATTATTATTATTATTATTATTATGATTTTTTGAGTGATATCTATAGCTTTCTTGTTTATCTAGAATTCATTCAAAATATATATTTTGTAAAGTATTTTCAATTTAATAAACATCAATTCCATAGGAGGTTGGTGGGTTGATTATTCTTTATGTGATATCTAATCTCGGAGTTATTTTTTCTTTGAAAAGCAATTTTACGGTTTCAAGTTACTAATGATAATAATCATTTGTATACAATTATAAATTTACGACACTATTTTTAACATGAATAATTTGCACACAGTTATATGCTTTCAAGTATTCCAATATAACTAATAATTTTCAAACTAATCTATTTGACCCATAGATGAGGTTCCTGAGCGAAAGTATCCGGAAGAAAAAGCAATGTAGAGATGACACCACGTTGACCTAGTCTCCACAACTGAAGCCTCAACATCTACTTTAAAGTTTCCTTGTTATTACAGAAAGTATTGAGTTAACAGCTTTAGTCTTCAAAACATGCGAATGGTTTCCATCGAAAGAAAATAGTTCTTCTTGAACTCTTTTATAAATATATGAAACTCTTTCAACTATTATCATTCTTTTTTTTTTTTACTAGTATTCAAAATACTCAAGACATTTGATATTATTTATCATCCGTGTTGATACAACACCAACAAATATTGCACCGAAACGTTTGAAGAAAACTAATGGATTAGTTTAAAATCTTAGATTTTATCTTCAACCAATCATAAAACTCTTGTAGTTCGGGTAGAAAAGAAGCCGTTGTGGGAAAAAGATGGGAATAAGGTCTCAATACAAGATTATCCTTTATTTTCAATCCACAATATTTATTAATTACCGAAGATTAATGGTACGAGTATTTGTGATTCAATGCAACTGAAATTTAGATTACTTGTCAAAGTTAATAATCGTTGACAATAACTGATCTAAAAAGAAGAAAAAAACAACCCTGCTGCTCTTTTCATTATGACAAAGTCGAAAATATACAACTCAAAAAGTCCTGTAAGTGACCCGACATTTATTTCTGACACTCGCAATCTGATATCCCTGTGTTTGTCAATTATTGTCTCTGTGATATGATAATTCGCCTTCTAATTAAAACTGAGGACTTCAAAGAGTCGATATTTCCCAATATAAATAAAGATATAGACATTTGCGTTGTCTTGAAGAAAATTGTGCAGTCTAAACTGGAAAACTTCCGGCTATGAAAAACGGCATTCCAACTTTGCCTTAAACAGTGACTTTTGACGCCTTTTAAAATACGCAAGCATCTCCCCACCAACACTAATAAGTGGACATTGACAGATAAAAATAAAAGTCCAGAGAGGCTCCGTCACCTTTTATCAACGCAACTGAAAAGCAATCTAAAATTGTCTTGATCATGGATAATGATAAAAAGTAAATAAACTTCAGGATTCTGGTTATGAATTTCAGTTGAAATTTTCAAGACGCATTTCTCCTTCCTGAAACGAGCTGACAATATGATTAGGGATGTAAATATATGTGAATGAATAACGCGTAACGCTTACAAATCTATCAGTGTAATCAAATATTTCTTTTAACTCCGTTTTGTCCGGTATAGGTCACCATGTGAATGATAGGCTAAGATTTTCTTTGATTTATCTGCCTTAAAATCAGCCCTAAGATTTTGACTGACCTCAAAGCCCGACCACTGGCGATGGTGAGATTTACGCATCTACGTAAATGTGTGAGTAAATATACATTTAATACGATGAGAGTAAATGTGTGAATATTTGTGATAAGTAAACAGACATTTCGAGAATTGGGTTTGGTAAGGGAAGTAAGAGGAAGAACATATGACGAAAATATACAAAATATTTAAAGTTTCGTGGAGACATGAATGATAGACTATCTCTACATCGATGTGTCTGTCTGGATTTGAAATCAAATCTGTTTAGAGAGTCTGAGCTGATGACACTATTGCGTATTTTAACAATTAAAAATATTAACGGTTTCATATATAGACACAAGTCCTCAAGTACATTTGTTATGGTTCCTGATTAAAATCGGATTAGTGGATTCCTTAGATTATCTAATATACGAGCTCACAGGGCCACTAATTATGCGGGAACAATGCTATAGACTAAATCTGATCCACTTAGTATACATCTATCAAGTATCTAAATGCTGCAGAATAATAAAAAACACTAAATCTAAATGTGAGTAAAAAGTTTTGATCAAATTCTGATCAGATTAAAAAGTGGGACTAAAAAATAAAAAATATAACAGGTTCGTGGAATAAATAATTTGCTTTAGTCAGACACATCGTTTTCATAAAAGAATTAGACTAAATTCGAAATAAAGTGACATTATATATATATATATATATATGCATTCTTATATTATCCAAAGCCAAGTCAGCCGATGGTAGGAATGATTCTATTTTAGGATTTTATTTTTTCAATATCCATTTAATTCAAAATCCAATTGAGAACTCAATGTGAAACAATAATGAATTAAAATACAGAGCAAATAATTCCATATAAAAATAAATTTATTTGCAAAAAGGGTCTGCTGAAATAAATATTATCACAAACAAATATGAATGATTTTAAATGCTTGGCTTATATATATATATATATATATATATATATATATATATATATATATATATATACACAAATTGTCAACTGTTAAAGACTTACTTAAAGTTTCATATGGATCGCACAATCATTAAACAAAAATGTGGGAAAAATCAAGACATTATTCATTGAATGAGACTTAAATGAAACGTCTCGCTCTAGCTCTCCTTCTTTCTCCTTCCTCCCCCTCCCTCTCTCTCTCTCTCTCTGTTTATATATATATATACATAATATTTCTGTCGAATGATTTTAGAGCCACACGAAACATCATAGATTCATCCTCAGTTATAGTACGCCATTCGCGAAAATGAAAAGTCTAATAGAAAACTCAATTCAAAATCCTTAACTGTCATCTTGAATAAAATATGCCGCCAAGAAAATCTATTGCCTAGATACAGCCCATAGGAGCAACAAATACTCTGGAAACAGAGGATCTACAAACACAAAATGTTTAACAATAAAAAACACCAACACAGCACAACAGTTTTTAAACACATTTGGGACCTCAAGAAATTCAAATAAAACTCACCAGTAAATCTGTAAAGTAAGAAAAATACCTCCACCTTACAACAACAACAACAACAACAACAACAGCAACGACAATTCAAAATGCTGCAACTTTTACCTTGAAGAATAAATTGCTATACGTACTTTTCCGGAACAAAATAAACTCCTAAATTAGAGATCAGAGCTCATGTCCAAATGCAGACACAAAAACAAATTTCTACAGAGCCATCTAAAAACTAACAACTGCAAAATTAATAAATAAAAAGAAATAGATAAAATAAAATAAAATAAATAAGAACGAAAATACAGAAATAAAACAGGAAATAGAAGGAATAAACGGATTAATGTTGGATCATAACAAGTGAATAAATGATGGATTGATAAAACTAAGAAAATAGACAAATTTAATAAAGATAAGAAAATAATGAAAAGTATAACAGCAAAAATGACATTATAAAAACCGGAAAGCCATAAAATAAACATCGTAATGTTGGTAAATGAACAAATGAGAAAGATAACAGGATAGAGTCAGAAAAATAAGCATTTTTTTCATTTATATTTCTAATCATAATTTTTCCTAAATAACAAATTGCCATGTAACAAAAATATAAAGCGAAAAATAATTTTTTTTTACATAATTCTTTAAATTACGTCACATAGATGAAACAAAATGCTTCTAACGGTAATATAATGTTAAAACTTCTGGCTCTTTTACTTTCATTTTAAGAAATGAAAATAATTCTGAAGATACATACACGATTGGGTATCAAGCCCAGATAATATAATTCAAAAGATAAAGCATCAAATATTGACATTGACCATATGTGATAGTTTAAAGATTTTCAATGACATTTGCTTAAACCTTCTTGGGACATTTTTGGGGAGAGAATATGGGCGCTGTCAAATAAACCGCTTAGTATTGTGATGATGATAAATTATAGAACTCATCAATCATCTAAACGAAGTAACCAAAAAAAAAAAAAAAAAATTCAGGAACACCATTCAGATATTCTTGCATAGGGAACTGGAGATTAAGAAGATTGTTTTGCGTCAATATATTCAAATTGAAAGAATCAGTCTTTTTAAAACCTCAACATTTGAGTTTTTAATTATTCCCTGAGCAAACACTGGTCTCGTTGGGAACTATGAATCCACTGCCGAATCAATTATGCGTACCTATAACTGAGATTTTGTGTAGAACGGCCTATTGTGTAGCCTCGTATTAGCAATTGGGTTAAGTAGGAAATACTATCTACATATTTGGAATTATGAAACACATGCAACCATCAGATTCCCCGAAACACTTCGGGGAAAGAATATCATCCTACTTAGTGAGGCTGTAGGTGTGTCCAGAAATCATGATATCATTACTGTGAATCTAAGGGTTGACTTGTGAGGAACATAAGTGGTTAGTCGTTTGACTGAGGAAAAATATAATTCATGGTTGGAACGTCTCATAATTACAGATGCATTCACGATGATAAGTAAAAAAATTCACAGAAAACAAATCAGAATGTCAAACAATGAATTCCTGCATGTAAGTAGTTATATATGCATGCACACGTATATATATATATATATATATATATATATATGTGGTGTGTGTGTGTGTGTGTGTGTGTATCATTGTAGATACAGGTAAATTCTCTCCAAAAAGGGATATCCATTTTAATTGTTAATGACAATTTTGGCTGATTGAATTTTAACAGCATGCTAACTTATCTACAGTAATTTTTATGGCTAGAGGTCAGAGAATCACGTTCATAATATATTCATATTTACATTTTTTGGCATACATTCCTATCGAATATGAATAATTTTTAAACAGATTAAATAGATGCGACCCTACAATACTTGGTCAGAATGAACATGACAATAAGGGCAATGAAGGAATATACTCTCTACAAATCTCTTAACCATGACCCTTCTCATCAGTTTAGTATCATAGCCAGGATATCTCTATAATAGTTTTACCCCCAGATGATACAGTCTGTGCATTGTAAACCCCACCGACAGGCGGAGCAATTTGGAGTCTTAATTAAAATCAACCATTTTCTTAATGAAAAATAAATAAGCTGATACAATTTTTAAAATATTTAAATGAAGTTGATGGTGAAATGATGATTAATAAAAATTATTGAAAATGATTATAAAAAAAAAAAGTTGTCAAATTTCGAAGTAAGTAAACTGTGTAGATATTTTGTGCTGTTTCGAAGAGAATTGATGGAGACAAAGATAAAATGAAGAGATTCATAAGAAGAAAAAAAAAAAAGGTCAGACACGTGGTCAAAAAATGTGCCACTAACTTTATTATCAGTTACAGTCTCCCTTTAGACCGATTTCAAATCAGTAAGACATGAAATAGTATTCTTGAGTCGATAAAGGAAAGAACCAATTGTTTTATAAATCGTAGTCTTTCTCAATAGGTTGGGAGTGATTCTTTATCTTTGATGTTACTCCTTTCCTCCGTCGGTTACTAAATAATAAATCCTTTTCAAAAAATCCCCAACTCTCGCGCATAGACGCGCGTGCGCACGCACACAAACATTTGCTAAATGTTCATACTCACAAATAGAGGTACATTTTTGGGTGCTTAGAATGAATGAAATAAAGTTAGATGAATGACAGAAAGATTTATTATGGTATTGTTTCAAATGGGATGAGAACAATTGAACTTTGAGGAATTTAAAGTTTCTATTTGGGGTCAATAATTTTAATGAATGAAGATAATTTAAATTTTCAAGAGGAAACTTCAATTGAGTAATTCTGGTAGATTCTTTTTTTTTTTTTTTTTTGTTTATTTAAAACAATCAACAAAGGTCAAAAAATTGTGATGGCAAAAGATCCCAAACCCTCAGTCATATAACAAACAAAACCTTCAATGTATAGATTATAATCATTTTAAAAGACTTTAAATTGAAATTAAAACATATCTAAAAATGTTTTTCATTTGTTTTTAAAAGAGGAATAAAATTTGAGATTAATAGAAATATGCATTAAGGTTAATCAAAACTATGGATAATTTTATTGTATGCACCTCAATAAATATTTAATTTCTATGGATCGATTTGTTTTGGAATCTTTTTGTTTTCCTGAATATCAATGAATTTTTTTTTTGCGAGTACAGCTGAGCTTACAAAGAAAGAAAGAAGGAAAAAAAAACAACAACAAAAGAACACTTTCTTGACGTGATAAAAAATGTTGTCTGTCCAGTTTTGAAGACAAAAAGCCGACTGTTCAATCCATGTGAACGTCATCACCAGTTTCAATTCCACAATTACCGGCTGGAATAAGAAGAGTCCCAGAGAAGACTTGCTGTCACAGTGAAAACCACCTGCTTGTTCTGGTGTGGACACTAGCAAAGAATACAATAGACCTGAACAGAGAAACTTAATAGCAGCACAGGTTTCAGGTTTCTTTGTTTAATAGCATATCAACCTTTGTAGGTAATCTAATGCCAAAGCCATCCTTTTTTAGAAGAACAGTAATGGTACCATTTAACCCATAGCTGGGAGAATAAAGGAGATCATTGCCTTTCCCAAAACTGTAAGGGAACGTGAATAGCACAACTGGAGTTCGAACTCGCTTACAACGATTCCGCAGTCCAGCGCTTTAACCATTACACCACTAATAGCAGCACAGAATAATGGCATAAGAACTATTTGTATCAAAGTAAAAATTGACTATACTCAAAAGAATAGTAAGTGAAGGCTATGTGATATTAAAGATGAAACAATTAATCATATGATAAGCGAACGCAGAAAACTTGTACAAAGAGAACATAAGAGTAGGCATAACTGGGTAGGAAAAATAATTCCCTAAGAATTGTGCAGGAGATTAAAATTTAATTATATTAACAGATGGTATATGGACAAATTTGTAGTGTTTGCTTGCATTTAGAATAGGACAACTCCCAGAGCTAATCGCATCGGCCGAAGAACATAAGATAGACATAATATGCATACAAGAACACAGATACACGCACACAGAAGATATCAAATATCACGAAACTGGCAATGGCTGGTCGCTCGCCACTGTATCCGCATGGAAAAACTCTGTCAACGCCGCAGTAGGAGGGGTAGGATTACTTATAGGACCTAGAGCACTAAAAACGCTTAATAGCGTTGAGAAAATACAACCTAGAATGATGGCAGCTACATTTAACGGAAACCCCAGAGCAACAATCATCTCATGCTACAGCCCCACCAATGTTAGTGAAGAAAATGAACTAGTCACCTTCTACGATGAGTTATCCTCATTAGTGCGTAGCATCCCGAAACACAACATGTTAGTCATTGGCGGAGACATGAATGCACAAATCGGGAAAAACGGAAACAACAAATACAGCCTCCACAACACGTCAAATAGGAATGGGCAACATCTAACAGATTTCATGATAGAAAATAGATTAGCATGCCTCAATACAAACTACCAAAAAAGAGAGGGCAAACTATGGACATACACGTACGCAAACAATACTAAAGCACAGATAGACTACGTCCTTATAAACAAGAAATGGAAGAATAGTGCATTGAATTGCGAGGCATACTCCTCTTTTGAGGGTGTGTCCACCGATCACCGAATAGTCACGGCGAAAATACGGTTAAGCCTACGAAAAAACGCCAAACGAACAGCGACCACCAAACACTATGACTGGGCCCTATTAAACAACAAAGATGTAAGAGATAAATACGTATTAGAATTAAGAAACAGATTCGAAACACTACAAGAAAAGACGGAAAAAAGTACACCAAACGACGAATACGAAAATTTCGTCAATGCACACCTCGAGGCAGCAGCAAAATACATTCCAACAAAAATTAAAACTAAATATAGAGTCCCATGGGAAACTTTAGCGGTGAGAGAAAAACGTGCACTAGTGAAAACAGCCTCCAAAAACTATCGAAAAAACCCAACAAACACAAATGCCTTAAAACTAAAAACGGCACAATATCAATTAGCAGGCATATATATAAAGGAACAGACAGAATACATTCAAAATCAGATAGATAAGATTAGAGACTCGGTGGAAGATAGACAATCTAGAATAGCCTGGCAAACAATAAACGAAGTGAGCAGAAGAAAGAACACAGCCAAAGCAAAACTGAAAGCAGCAAACCAACAAGAAAGAATAAAACTGTGGAAACAGCACTTCGAAAACTTACTTGGAAACCCACCAAAAATAACGCATGAACCAATCACCAGAATAATTAGCAAACAATTAGACATTAAACTAGGACCGTTCACACAAGAAGAACTCGACTCGGTTCTCAGAAAAATTAAAAATAGGAAAGCTGCAGGGCTGGACGAAATTCCCCCGGAAGTATGGAAGACCAGACAATTCGACGACATACTGCTCCGACACTGCAACGCAGTATACAATCAAAATCCGATAGATAGATGGATGAAGGGATGCATACTTCCCTTCCCTAAAAAGGGGGACCTCGGATTAGCCAAAAACTACAGAGGCATAACACTTACATCCATAACTGCCAAAATCTACAATGCCCTACTACGAAACCGAATAGAACCCAAAATCGACAACATACTTAGAAAAAACCAAAATGGCTTCCGAAGAAATAGATCCACGACCTCACAAATATTAACCATCCGCAGAATCCTTGAAGGTGTACGGGCAAAGAACCTACAAGCGACATTAATATTTGTCGACTTTACCAAGGCTTTCGACTCCATTCACAGAGAAAAGATGGAACAAATCCTACTAGCGTACGGCATACCTAAAGAAACCGTAGCGGCAATAACGATTCTCTATAGAAACACCAAAGTAAAAGTACGATCACCAGATGGAGACTCAGAATACTTTGACATTGTAGCAGGAGTACTACAAGGGGACACGCTGGCCTCGTACCTCTTTATCATTTGTCTAGACTACGTACTTAGAACATCGATTGACAAAATCAAAGAGAATGGCTTCGAACTGACGAAGAGAAGAAGTAGAAGATACCACGCAACAACAATTACCGACGCCGACTACTCCGATGACATAGCGTTACTGGCAAATACACCTGACCAAGCCGAAACACTTCTGCATAGTTTGGAACGAGCAGCAGCAAGCATAGGCCTCCATGTTAATGCACACAAAACGGAATATATGTGCTATAACCAAACGGGGGACATCTCCACTCTAGAAGGAACCCCACTTAAACTAGTAGACAAATTCACATACCTAGGAAGCAGCGTCGAATCAACTGAAAAGGACATCGAAACGAGGTTAACGAAAGCATGGACAGCTATCAATAGGCTATCGATTATATGGAAATCAGACCTAACCGATAAAATGAAACGCAGTTTCTTCCAGGCAGCGGTCACATCGATACTGCTATATGGATGCACTACATGGACGCTAACAAAACGGCTGGAGAAGAAACTAGATGGCAATTACACAAGAATGCTGCGTGCAATCCTGAACAAGACCTGGCAGCAACACCCCACAAGACACCAACTGTACGGCCACCTGCCCCCTATCACGAAAACTATCCAAGTTAGACGAACCAGACATGCAGGACACTGCTGGAGAAGCAGAGATGAACTCATAAGAGATGTACTCTTATGGATCCCCACACATGGCCGCGCAAAAGCAGGACGACAAGCTCGAACGTACATTCAGCAGCTATGTGAGGATACAGGTTGTTGTCCTGAAGACCTACCTAGGGCGATAAACGATAGGGAGGAGTGGCGAGAGAGGGTCAGGGATATCCGTGCTGCCAGCACGATATGATGATGATGATGATATGGACAAACCCGAATATGGTCTAGCAAATGAGGCACAAAATTCTCTGGGGCATGGAGATGTAAACAGATCATCCTATCCCGATCGGAAGACCTAGTAATGTCACCTAGTGGGTTCTACCATTCCGGTGGACCATAAAGTAAAAAAGAACGAAAAATGAAAAGATAGACAAATACTTGTATCTTGCCTGAGAGTTGAAAAAGTTGTGAAAAAAGGCTTGAAAAAAACTTCAGAAACTGGAGACTAGACGAAAATTCAAGACCATCCAGACGAAAATATTGATAAAATCGGCTGGAATTGCGTAGAAGAGAATTAAGGAAATTTGCTGTCACTCAGACTTCAGTGAAAAATCATCAACTTTAACTGGTTTGAAATACTCGCAAGGAGTGAAATGATAATAATTGGTGCTTTTGGCCCAATAATTAAAGGATTATTAAAAGGCCTGGAGGACTTGGAAGTTGGTGGACGGGTAGAGACTATCCAAATGACAGCATTACTGAGAACGGCCAGAATACTGAGAACATTCCTGGAGACTTGAGGAGACTTGCTGTCACTCAAACTCCAGTGAAAAACCATCAGCTAATACTGATGTGAAAAACTCTAAAAGAGTAAATAATAATAATTATATACTATAATATAATAATAAGTATAAGTTTTGTGGTGGTAGAGAAGAAACGATTAATCACATAATAAGTAAATGAAGCAAAGTATCACAAAGTTAGTAAAAGATTAGACACGACTGGATGGGGAAAATGATCTACCATAAATTGTGCAAGAAAATTAAACTTGACCATAGTACCAAATGGTTTATCCTCAAATCAGAAATACCTGGGATTTTGAGATACAAACAGATCATCTACAAGACCAGACTTAGTGATAATTAACAAAAGAAAAAAAGAGAGAACCTACCGTATAAAGGACTTTGCTGTCTAGGCGGACTAGAATAAAAATCCAAGAAAATGAAAAAAGAGACACGTACTTGGACCTTGCTAGAGAACTAAAAATGTTTTGGAAGATGAAAGTGATTCCAATTATAATTGGTGCACTTGGAACATTCCCCGGAGGCTTGTTGAGGGAACTGAAAGAACTAGAAATTGGAAGACGAATCGAGACCATCCAAACTACAGTATTACTATGATTGGCCAGAATACTGAGAGGAGTTCTGGAGAACTGAGGAGACTTACCGCCACCCAGACTCCATTGAAAGACCATCAGCGAACGCTGGTATGAAAAACTCGCAAACTCCAGTGAAAAACCCTCGGCTAACGCTGATGTGAAAAGCTCTAATGAGTGAATAATAATGATTAGTAAAATTGAAGGAAAACGAAAAACTGGATGAATACATAGACCTTGCTAGATAACCGAAATAAAAGTATAGAGCATGAAAGTAAGAGTGATTATAGTCGTAACATTTGGAGAGTTGTCAAAGAACCTGGGAAAATGGACTGTGAGAAGTAATGATCTGATAAATATTCGAAACCAGCCAAACGAAAGCCCAATTGAAATCGGCTAGAATACGAAAAAGAATCTTGGCGAATTGGCGAGCTCAAGAAATTTGTTGTCACTTGGACTTCGGTAGAAACAACCAGTTATTTAACGGTGTGAAAAACACGTAATAATTATAATAAAATCAACACACGCTCCGCATCGCCAGCTAAGTTGATAAAAATCAGGTCACAACGAGGAAAATTCTCGCACTTTCAAAGGCGAGTATTACAAAAACAATACTTTGTTCTTTGAACTAAAAAAAGAAATGTTTACATCGAATCGAATTAGCCATTGAGTTAAGCGATTATTAATCATCGTAATAACTTTTATTAGTCAAGAAAATGACGCTGCCTCATTCTTTATTAAAGTCTAACAGGTTTTCCTCGGCCATTATTCAGCTCACTTATGGCTTATAAAGTTCAGCAGTTAAGCTCGAATTAAACTCTTCAGATTATGTTCCAGTTTTTTCCTTATAATTATACACTAATTTACCTAAACTGTTATTGTGATGTTGGTCACTTTTTAACGTTTCAGGATTCTTTCAGGTTACATTCTAAAAAGTGTCAACTGACCTTTATCCTTTAATACCAGGGAGCATACACTTCTTGAAATCTTGTTCTTGCACTCGTTCATGGTTAAAATTTCCTTTGTTAATTTATTTTTGTTATGCTACTACAGCTCGTGTCAATTAATCATAATACAGAGTGACAATAAGTAATTATCTCCAATAGAGAATAGGTGAGTCTGTTGGGTGCCTCTTGGGGTGTCATAAGTCAGTGCAGGAACCCATTTTCGATATTTTGCCTCTATTCTTTGAATAAGAAAGACGTGTCTCGGACACTGCGCAGAGTAAAAAAGCCCGGTGGCTATTTTATTTTTCTGATCTAGTAAGCTTTTCCCCATTTTTGTACCCCTCCTCCATACTGCTTGCTCGTAGAACAATGTTTGTATATTTCTAGATGTGAGGACGATTTGTTTATTCTTTCTTCTTAATAGCACTGGTACGTAGATTATGAAAAGTGAAATGCTCTTGTATATACAAATGACTTTATATTGTCTTTTCTTCCGTTGTTTTCAATGTTAGTATATCACAGATTTTATATCTCGGTCTTTGTTGACAGGGGATTAGACTAAATATCGTCCTTAACATCAAGCACATCAACAGGAGTTTCAAGCAGTTCTCCTTATTAATTTCTCAATCTTTTGGCAAAGTTAATGGCAGTTATCAATTCCTAACGTTATTGTTCAGTGCACGTTTTAATATGATACTTGATCTTGTTCAGGATCCGGGATTAGTTCCGGGGGTGTCCTCGTGGTGTAATCGTTAAAGCGATGGACTGCGGAATCGTAGTACGCGAGTTCGTACTCCAGTCACGCTATTACGTTCACTTTCGGGCAAATATTCTTGGGAAAGGTATGAACCCCCTTATCCTCCCAGCTATGGATAAAATAGTACCACTACTGTTCTTCTAGGAGAATGGCTTTGGCATTAGATAACCTAAAAAGAGTTGATATGCCATTAAACAAAGAAACCGAACCGGGACTGGTTCCTTTCGATTTTCAAGCTCACATCTAGCTTGAGATTGCCCTAGCTGCCATCCCTAAAGAGGCTTACAAATTTCCCTGAATTTTCCAACTTGTTCATCACCGTCAAATTCCTTGACTGTAAGATTATGTCAGTATTACTCTGCAGGGTTTTTTTCTCTCTCTCTCTCTCTCTCTCTCTCTCTCTCTTGGTATTGTCTGGCTCTCTTCACTGCCTTTCCCATTTTCCATCTGTGCCTTGAGGACTAGTTTCAAAACTGCTTCAATCATTGAAGCCTTGGCATCCAATCATGAAACTTGTTCGATTGTAGCGAAGTTCAGACGTTTGTTTTCTAACCGATAATTAACTGATGTTGGCCGATATTTACATTTGCTTTGGAGATTTAATGTTGAAGTTTGTCGTAGCGACAAATTCAGATATTTTGTGAATTCCTTCTCAGACATTTCTGTTCATTGTAAAGTTGGCGACCGTAGTCGAGGGCGAAACGAATACTCCTTTTTTAATAGCCCCGATACCAAGGTGTAGGAGAGGGCGCTACTTCTTTCCCTGGATTTCTCCGCTTTACCCTTGATACCTATCTTATATGCAAAGAGGTATCAAGTACCATTTTAAAAGTCTTTGGTATGACCCGACCTGGAATTGAACCCCGGTCTATTGGCGAACACTCTACCCACTAAGCCAATGAGCTGGTTACTATCATAAATTCTTGTAATGATCCAAACAGATTAGTTAATCTTCTTTATTAGATTTGGTTAGGATTTACTTAATAGCATCACGTTTATGGTCATAGGTTATAGAATCGGTGACCCAGGTTCAGATCTACCAATGGGATGTTTGCGTTTCACTTGGCGTTAATGCCCTTGAGCAAAGGCAGGAATTCATTTCTTCTCCAGCAAACTAAGGGTAAATGGTAAAGAAGGATTGGACTCTATGGCTTCGTAGATAGGCAAACCTGTCTAGAAGAATGGAAAACTGAATTCAAAACCTGATGACATGAGGCTAGCAACTCCATCTTTTGCCACCTAAACAATACCACCATCTCTGATGTGGTGCTGCGTTTTTTTATGTTCCACAAAGAGTCTGTAACCAGCAGCACCACCACCACAACCACGAGAATACAAACATCCCTTTATTCCATTAAAAGAAATCTAGAGAATGATCACTATATTTAACACATTCTCATTATGTAACATACTCTCCCTGAGGAGGTGGGGGGGTCCCTGTGGTGTGGTGGCTAACGTGCTAGACAGTAATCGAGTTCGAACACCAGTTGCGCAATTGAGTTCATTTTTGGACTAATGCCTTTGGGAAAAGTATCAATTCACTTGCCCCCCCCACTAGCTTAAATATTATCCCTATTCTTTGGTAATTGATAACCGACGAAAGTTGATATGCCTTTAAATAAATAAAGAAACTAAAACCCAAACTGATCTCCCTGAGCACGAAATATCGGGTTCTGGGGTTCAAGTGGTCATTGAAAAAACTGGAATGTTTTAATCATTATCAACATTAGTATTCATTTTAAAACAGCGAATCTAATTATTCCATCAAACCCATCAGTGAATATTACTATCTGTATCGACAATTAGACCATCATTTACTCTGTTGGCGGGGTTTACAATACACTGATTGCATCCCAAGTAAGACCACCACCTAAAAAAAGTGGGGGTATCCTAGGGATGATACTAAACTGCATCTGGTGGGTCGGCTCGAATTCTAGGGATCTAAGGGGTGGGGGGTGCCACTTTATTACCAATACTTCCAGATCCATTCTAATCCGGAGTAGTAGTATCTGTTAAGAGTCTCGTCTATTTGGAAAGTGTTTGTATTAGATAAGAATACTTGATATCATATGACCGTGCGAAAAAAAAAACAAACAAACTTAGGAAGCAAATACATAAAAAAACTTAAATATAAAATTCCAATGTTCATAATTCTCTAACCTTTTAGCATAGAATAACTCCAGAGGAATTGATATGCCATTAAATGTTCATAATTCTCTAACCTTTTAGCATAGAATAACTCCAGAGGAATTGATATGCCATTAAAATCAACCAATCATTCAAGCAATATACTAGACCTTCATTTTATCCAGATTTTTTATTTATTTTTTTGGTCAGTCTTTCCGCAGAGATAATTTTGTATTTGTTCACTTCATTACTTCTTTTTTGGAAACTCGTTTTTATATATGAATAATTGACATAGCTGGAATTATCTTTATGGCTTAGTTTGGTTTCTTTGCTTAATGACATATCAACCTTTATGGGTTATTTTATGCCAAAGACATCCTTGTAGAAGAACAGCGGTGATACTATTCAAACTATAACTGGGAGGATAAGGGAACTCCAATATATCCCAAGGGCATTAGCTCAAAAATAAACGTAATCGCACGATAATTACTACGATATCACAGTCCAGTATGTTAGCCATGGCACCAACAAGACTACCCTCTTGTATCTTTTTAATTCTTTGTTATTATTATTTTATTCTTATTTTTTTAGTTTTGAGTTATTGCTGCATTTGTTAACATTTCTAAAATCATTAACGTGCTATTTCAAGCCTTTGTCAAAATCATTTTTCTGGAAGCAGTAATAACTAACTCAGTCGCTTGGTATACTAAATATAAAAGAAATGTTTAACTAAAAGATCGCCATTCTGCTGACGAGGTCTATGATACACTGATCGCATCCTTTAGAGAGAGGGCTGAGACCCAGCAAATAAAAGATGTGCTGGATATGACACTAAATGCATGTAATGGTGAGACTCCAGTTCTGAAGAATGTGAAGTGACTCCTACGTTGCCATTACTCCTAACTCCACCCATACCCGGAGTAGAAGTACTTTTTAGGGTCCCATCTATGGATCAAATTGATGTGTTTGAGATGATATTCAAAATGATTTTAAACTCCATGAATAAATTGTTCTTTAAACATTGATATTGAAAGTAAATATGAAATGTTTACCCGTTTAAAATGATTGTGAACTTCATTAATACATTGACTTTTAAAACAATTATGTCACAATTAAGTATGAAATGTTAATCCTTTTAAAGTGATAATCGACTGAAATGTTTAGCTGTTTTTTAAACAGCTAAACATTATGAAGATATATTTTC
>OY757926.1:93589458-93591958 GCA_963585895.1 Sepioteuthis lessoniana | reverse complement strand
GTAAGAACGCTTGATTAGTTTTGAATGACCAATTTTCGCTAATCGTTCAGCCATTATCAACATACAAAATTGAAGATAAAAACTTGATTATAGAGTTTCACTAACTTTTAAAATTCAATTTTCAAATGCCGACCTGTTGGTTTTTATGATGTAAAACAATAGGTTACATGTAACCTAAACGTTTTTCTCTGGGCAGAACGTATCAATAATTTGTTGGATATATTCAAAATATCAGTTCTTTGATTGACGATTACGTTTTTCAGTTCTATGATTGTTTGATTGATTTCAACGGCTTGTCAACCCATCCATGGTTATTTTATGTTAAGGAAATCACTTTCATTGTTCGTTCATATTTATATTTTTTCTATAATTGTTTCTTAAGGGGTTTTTGCCCATTGTTATATGACATCAAGGAGGTGCCTGTGGTGTAATGGTTATCATCGTAGGAAATGGACACGGCGCCACGAGTTCAAATCCTGGAGGAGACTGATTGCATTTCACATAGCACTAATACCCTTGGGAAAGGTATGAACCCAATTATTCTCCCTCCAGCTATGGGTAAATAGTAAGGCAGACTAGGAGAAGGAAAACTCTGAATTCAAACCTGTTAAACCACGCTTAGAAATTGACCTTGTGTCATATCCTGCCTGAGCGAAGGGGTTGGTAAATATGGTTATATGACATCAAATATTTCGTATATATATAATTTACCCATAAGTGAAATGGTTTTAACTATTCTTATTTAATACAAATATTTGGATTCAAGTAATCATTTTACTTTATTTATTGTTATTTATTTGCACAAAATTATAAGGTTCCAATTAGCTAAAAAAAATAATCCTTTATAAACAATTCTAGATTCAAATAACAATTCTTAATACAAATAATTTACCGAAAGTTATAAAGTTTCAATTATTTCTATGAAATAATTTTCAAGCGATTTATTTGACTGATAGATGGGAAGCTAAGAGGTTCTACGATCCTAGATTAGCGTGGATATTGAGGTAATTACAATAAAGGGATGGGATAAACTCCCCAATTTTCAATAGCTATTACACCGAGGAGTTGTGGAGGGCGCTTCTCTTTTTTCTGGATTGCTCCACTTACCCTTGATCCATACCGTATAATGCTGAGTGTGAAGCAAAGAGGCATCAAATACCATTTTTTGAATCTTTGGTTTGACTCGACCTGAGATTGAACACCGGTCTTCCGGACCATAAGGCAAACACTCTAACCATTATGCCAATAAGCTGACCAGAAACATCAGTATTAATGGGCATGTATGACATTTTGGATAGAAATGTGGCAAGTTTCTCAACGGTAAAAACTGGTAGCTGTATGGTTCTCATATGAATGAGTAACGGCCTCCCAAAAAGATAAGAACATTCATTAATGACATTAGAACGACTCAATATTTTTGATAGCAAGTATAGTTACAAATATTATCATGGATTTTTTCCTTGTTTTTATTTACCGCGTTCAATTGGTTGTTTATATATGAATAAAAAGTCTTTCGTCTTTCTGTTCTATAGGTTAGGTCTTAGAACACACCGACTGTACTTCCTGCAGAGGATTAAAAAAAAACGGTTCTTAATCTTCTACAGGGGATACAGTAAGCCTATTCTAAGCCCCGACGGACACTAAACTGCATCTGATAGTAAAGTTTCAGTTCTTGAGGTCTGCTAAGGAGAGTGGAATACCTTTTTTGTTGCCATTACTCATAGGTCCACTCTAGATCGGAGTGATAGTACCTGTTAAGGTCCAATCTATGGGTTAAATAGATCTGTTTAAAAATTATTCCTATTCCATAGGACCGTGTGCAAAAAACCCTATAAAGAAACAAATACAAAAAAAAAAACTGTACACAGGAACGTAAAATGAATTCCCTAACCTCTAAGCTTAAATTGATCTTAAATGAATTACATGGCACAAAAATCAATCAATCAATCAGTCTTTCATCTTCCTCCTTGTTTTGCGAAAAGTCGATTTTTATTGTTTTAGTTATTTTTGTTGAATTTTTCTGAGTATTGTTGGGTGCTAAGCGTGATATAAGAGATAGCAAAATCGTCTAACAGAGCAATTTTAGTTCAATTCTATGTGCCCACACAATTGGCTTTGCGACAGTAAAAATTAGATAGATGACTTCTATAAATATTTGACATTATAATCAATCGATAAATTTGAACATTCATAAATTGATAGATCTGATCATTTATTAATTGAAATACACATTTAAGCCCGCGCACGTACGCACACATACACACATATCATCAAGTCTGAATTGAACTGACTGAAAGAGACAGACAGACACATAGATAGATAGGTAGATAGGAGTGGACAGAAATAGCTAGCTAGCTAGCTAGATTAATAAATAGATATGCCTACACCGAAATAGATAGATAGATAGATATGGATGAATATTATTGTCAGATTGTATCAGGATCTTTTTTTCATTTAAAAGGGGACAGTCTAATTAAAATCGCTGTGTAGTCTCGTTGTC
>OY757926.1:93525524-93589258 GCA_963585895.1 Sepioteuthis lessoniana | reverse complement strand
CTGCCAACATTTCCGATTATTTTTTCTTTCTTCTTCATTGATTAGTCGAGAACTATCGACCTGTTTCACTCACTTTTCTCCCCCTCTCTTCTCTCTCTTACTCTCCCCACTTCTTTCTCTCCCACAACGAACAGTAAGAATTTTAAAAAATAAAATAAAAACAAGAAATGAAAAGAAAAAAACCTGTATTTTATAAACTCAACATTTTTTTTTCATTTACGTACTTATTCACTCTTTTCTTCTTCCTCTTTCCGGATATTTTCACCACCACCCCGAATAAATTCACAGGTTTCATTAAAAAATAAAAAATAACACTGGACTTACCTTAAAAAAACAACTTTTTCTTTTTTAAGTTAATGGGTATATGTATATCGGTATAAAATATATTTTCCTCCACTTTTTTTTGTATTTCAATCCAATCAGCGTTTTCTTGTTTAACTTTTTTGAGATCTTAATTCAACAGTTGTTGGAAAAGAAAAGCGCAAACTATACAAACACTTTCGTGGCCAACAGTCGTCATCATCGTCGTAGACAGTAAACGCCTCTCAAACAACTTATTGTTGTTGTTGTTGTTGCTGCTGCTGCTGACGATGCTGCTGCTGCTGCTTTTGCTGTAGTTGTTCTTGTATGAGCTGACGGTTGTTGTTTTTAGAGTAGAGGTGAAAGATCTCTTTTTTTTTTTTTAAGTCCAAAGGTAGTTGGAAAGAGAAAGTAAACTTTTCAACCGAACAATGGAATTATTATTATCATCGTCATTATTATTATTATTATTATTATTATTAGTAGTAGTAATTGAAGAAGAAGTAGTGATTGTTTTGACAAAAGTATAAAAGTTTTAATACTTTTAATTAATTTGTGGATTTTGTAACAGACCAAATAATTTTGCAATATTTTTTTTCAGTAAAAACAAGAATAATGTTTTTGAAGGTAGGTGGTCTTTCCAACACCTTCTTCCGAATGCCCCGATGGCGGTGCTTAGATCATAATGACTGTATCACCCACAAAGGGGTAACCTCACATCCATAAAAAGAAGGGTGCTGAGTATGACACTAAATTGTATCTGATGGTGAGCTTCTAGTTCTGGAGATCTGAGGTGTGTGCTGTACCTGTTCATTGCTATTATACCCAGGTCAACTATAATCAAGTGATTGTACCTATGGGTAAAATAATTATTAAACTTCGATAGGAATGTGTGAAAAAATTTCTTAATAAAAAATTATACACCAAATTAAATATGAACGTAAAACGAACGCGATTCCCTAACCTCTAGGCATAAAATAATCCTTGATGGGTTGATATGTCGTTAAAATAAATCAATCTCATTCTTCTCAATTTCTTTTCTTTCATTGGATCTAGCGGCAGACTAAGCTAGATTTAAATTTAACCAGAATTTCGAATGTTTAAATTAGGCAGATGTTCTCAACCTAGAATGTTTGCGAAACAAAATCTTCTGTCCCACTATCATGTAACCTTGTGCCAGACTTAGGTGAACCATCATTAATGGCATATAAAGTTTTGAATTTTTGTGTACAACATAAAAGTGTCGGTAATTTTCTGTAAGTAATTATCTGAAAATTTTGGATTATTTGAAGAAGGAAGAAAATTCTGACGATGAGATAAAAAGAAAACAAGATGAAAGTTTTGAATAAAAAGTGAAAATGAATGACAAAATGCAAAGAAGGAAATGAGGCAAATATTCTTCCTTTTATTTTCTTAATTTCTATTTTTTTTTTTAAGATCCTGCAACCGCCTTTCTGATAATTGTGTGTTAAGCCCTCAAATAATTAATAATAAAAGAAATCAAAAGGATAGCATGCTAATGATACGTACGTAGTGCATTCAATAAGTTTCCAGATTTCTTTGTACAGGCATTTAAAACTGTCGTAGACTCCTGCAAATTCAGTATGTTATTGCTATACATCTTATGAGATGACTGACCAATTTTTATGATTTCAGGTTCAATTGAACAGCTACAGCTGCAATTGGAATACACCCTACTAAAGCCTGATTGTCTCAGCTGGCGAATTTCAAAAATGCAATCTGGACGTGAGGACACTTTAAAAGAACGATATGCAATTAAATTCTGTTTTAAACTTGGAAAAAATGCCACAGAAAGGTATGAGATGCTTCATACTGCTGAATCGAGCATCAGTTTTTGAGTGCGATAAGGGATTCAAGGAAGGCAGGGAGTCTGTGAGGGATGATGAAAGGTGTGGGAGGAGTAAGGAAGTCAATACACCAGAGATGATTGGCCAAACTGACAGGGTAAGGGTTACTATGTTGAGGTTTTAAGGGAGTTCAGGAAGAGATTCCGTTGGAAGAGGCCAGCACTCTTCAAATCGGGTCCGTGGCATTTCCACCAGGACAATGCACCAGTCCACAACTCAATCCTTATCACAGACTATTTGACCAAGATGGGCATCAAGACGGTTCCTCACCGTCCCTTTAGTCCAGACCTTGGTTCCTGTGACTTTTGCTTATTCCCTAAGCTTAGAGGCTGTCGTTATGAGACAATTGAGGAGATGAAAGAGGCTGTGACGAAGGTCATTGACACACTCACACAAGAGGACTTCCATGGGGCCTTGCAGAAGTTGTTGGAACGGTACAACAAGTTTATTGCAGCTGGAGGAGATTACTTCAAAGAGGACTAGATTTTCATGTGTGTACTATCAATAAAAGTGCCAATACGATAAAAGTCTGGAAACCTATTTAATGATCCTCATAATATACTCATAAGTTTCTAACACGTTCTGATAGCCCAGTCGTCTGGGGCTGTAGAATACACCGACTACATCTCGGTAAAGGGGTAAGACTCTCCCAACGAGAGTCCTAGATATGACGCTAAACAATCTGTTTGTGAGGCTCCAGTAATGCTGGAGCTTTGGGGGAAGGCAGAGTACCCCTTCATGGTCATAACTCCCCGGTCCACTCTGGCCCGAAGTGGTAGCACCTGATAGGGTTCTATCTAAAAGGTCGAATAGAGCTATTTGAAATGTAAACTGTGTAATTTGATATTTAAACTCAGTGCAAACAAATGACTTATACTAAACTGAATTGCTTGAAATAGAATTGTTTAACCGTTTAACTGTGTGTAAACAAACGACTGGTGTTTAATTGAATTATTAGTGTAATATTGCAATACTTGAAAATATTTGACTGTAAATGATTTATAGTACATAGAATCATTTGTATTCAATCGAAATAAGTGAAACAATTTAGCTGTGTACAAAAAGTGAGTTCAGGTTCGTTTAAGGATGTTATCAACAAAACGTTTAGAAATCATATATTTAACATATATGTATAAAAAAGACTTGGTACTAAATAACCTACAATGGTTGATATGCCATAAAAGCCAACTAAAGCAACCAAACCAACACGTCCTGACATCTGATTCCACCCTAACGCGCGCATTCATTTATGCTAATAAATATAAATACACGTGTATGTCCTGGGTATGGCACTAAACGCTATTAGATGGTGAGGTTCCATTTCTGGACATCTGGGGAATGAAGAATACATCTTCATTGCTCATAGTTCCAGGTCCACTCAGACCAGGATTGGTGATATATTTTCGGATTCCATCTATAGTACAAATAGATTTGTTAAAAAATATTTGTATTTGACAGAAATACTTGAAACTATTACTTTGTGCTAAATAGTTGTATTAGGAATATTTACTTGAAGCTATAATTGTTTACTTATTAAAATTAGTTACTTGAAACCATTTAACTGTGTGCAAACAAATAATTATTACATTATTTACATTTTTCGGACTATTGTCCTCATCTTTGTCGCCACGTTTATCACAACGTTTCGGCCGTTGTACTCTTCTTCAGGTGGTTGGAATGTCGAACTTAGCCCTTCATTTCGCATACCGGGCTAGACTGTTCTAGTTCCGCGAGCCATGTTTAATGGGTGTCAGTTACCTACTGTTAATTTACCCTCTGAAACTTCTCCACTGCCTTTACCGGATATTGAACTGATACTCTTTGGGTATGTCACCGGATCTAACCAACGGCTTTATCCACAGTGCCACGTGTCCTTGTAGGCATCTGGGTATGAATTTCTGGGAATTATAAACTTAATGTCTTCAGCAACCATTTTTACCAGTGCTCATATTGCAATTTTGCTGGTATCGTTGCATTTTTTTTACCAAAGCTCATATTGCAACTTTGTTGTTCTTATTGCTTTTCTCTGGCATTCCTTATTACTGGTTCCCATATTGTATTAATTTCTATGCTTGGTCGGCTCCGGAGATTTTTGTGCCCAAGCATATGTGCGGATTCTTTCGAATGGTGTTCCTTGTCTATGATCTCAACTTGGTCCCACAAAGGGCGGCGATCGCCCTTCTCTCTCCATATGTGGTCAGCCACGCCTGATTTTTCCACTTCCTCACGTATTACACGCAGCCTTCTTGTGTTCTTGAAGCCTTACCTTAAGGGGGCGGCCTGTTTCTCCTTTATATTTCCTTCCAAAACTGCACGGGATAGCGTACACACAGTCTTTAGTCATGTTCTCCTCTGTGAAATCGACAACATCCTTAGGAAAAACCAAAATGGCTTCCGGAGAAATAGATCCACGACCTCACAAATATTGACCATCCGTAGAATCCTTGAAGGTGTACGGGCAAAAAACCTACAAGCTTGGAAGAGATATATGCAAAGTGTCGTCAAGCTTTTGAAGGTTGTCCTGATATTATATGGACTGCAGATCCTTGGTATTTTCTCTGATAACCCCTTCACATAAGGCAGGCAGATTTGTTTTCTGAGTGTTTTTCTCCTCCTTCTGCTGTATCCACCAATCCCAGGTTTTGAGGCCTGTTGTGGCCAGAGTATGAAGGTGCCATCTACGTACCTTAACCATATAGTTGGCTTTAGAGATATAGATTCTAATGCAATTTCCTCAAAATATTCCATATATATATATATTGGCCATTGCTGGTGATAATGGCGAGCACATTGCTGTCGATATATGTGTGATCCCATTCAGAAGTGTGTTGTTTGTGTACAGAAAGTCAACATCTCCATCAGATTATCTATTGGAATACTGGTCCGTTCTTATAGGGATGAATTAGAGGCCAATCCGTCTCTGACTACTGAGAGTGCTTCCTCCGTTGGTACCTTTGTAAACAAACTCAGAACGTCCAAACTCACCATCTGGTTGGATAGGATGGGAGCACCTTCGACAAAGATGAGGACAATAGTCGGAAAAATGTAAATAATGTTCATAACACCTCATCTCAGAAATATAGACAGAGGGTATCATAATAATAATAATAATAATAATTATTATTATTATTAGTAGTAGTAGTAGTAGTAGTAGTAGAAGAAGTAGTAGTATTATCGAATAAAAATATTTTCTTGAAAGAGATAATTAAGTATTACTTATTATGTATGAATTATCCTGTATAAATTCTTAGTGTTAGAAAAGAAAACAAGAAATCATACATGTACAAGTTATTTGTATTAAGTAAGATTACTTGAAAAAAAAATTAAAGAGATAACTACGAAAAAATATATAAATATACAATGAACACTATTCCTTAACCTCTTGGCATAAATAACCCTTCATGGGTTATAATGCCATTAAAATCAATCCATCAACTAATAGTCACTCAACATCAAACTTTTATTTTTTTGGTGCACACTTTCAGTTACTCACGCAGAAGTGAAATTAAACATGTACACTCGAAAAGTTTAATGCACTAGAATAGAGGAGGAGATAGAAACAGCTTCCTTATATATATATATATATATATATATATATATATATATATATATATATATATCGGGGGAATCCCCGTGACATAGTTGCTAACGTGCAGGAGTGCTGAATCATAATATACGCACACACACACACACACACACACACACACACACACACACAAACACACACACTATATATATATATATATATATATAAGAATATAATAACAAAAAACAACATAACTAATACAAAGAATTATTGCAACACAATATATTTACTATATTCCTTTCGTACATACAATCATGGTTTACAATGATGTATACGTAATATATCATTAACACATCATGACTAATACAAATCATTGTGGCAATCTAACACAAATCATATTCCAGCTTAGAATACAAATACTGCATAATACTCCATTATATTACATGTCTCGATACCGCGATATTTATTGTGTTCTGACCCACCATACTCCTTCGTCTGTTGTGCTTACAAATCAAAACTTTATTTTCTTCACAATGCAATGATGATGATAATTTGTTTCCTAGTTAAAATCACACACACACACACACACACACACACACACACACACACACACACACACACACACACATGCACGAATATAAAAATACTAACAACACTGTTATAGCCTGGCAAACAATAAACGAAGAGAGTAGAAGGAAGAGCACAGTCAAAGCAAAACTGAAAGCTACAAACCAACAGGAAAGAATAAAACTGCGGAAACAGCATTTAAAAGCCTACTAGGAAACCCACCGAAAGTAACGCATGAACCAATCACCAGAATTATTAGTAAGCAACTGGACATTAAACTAGAACCGTTCACTCAAGAAGAACTTGACTCGGTTCTTAGAAAAATTAAAAATAGGAAAGCTGCAGGGCTGGACGAGATTCCCCCAGAAGTATGGAAGACCAGACGATTCGAGCACATACTGCTCCGACACTACAACGCCGTCTATAACCAAAATCCGATTGACAGATAAATGAAGGGATGCATCCTCCCCTTCCCTAAAAAGGGTGACCTCGAATTAGCCAAGAACCACCAAGGCATAACGCTTACATCCATAGTAGCCCAAATTTACAATGCCCTCCTACGAAACAGCATAGAACCTAAAATCGACAACATCCTTAGGAAAAACCAAAATGGCTTCCGGAGAAATAGATCCACGACCTCACAAATATTGACCATCCGTAGAATCCTTGAAAGTGTACGGGCAAAAAACCTACAAGCGACATTGCTATTTGTCGACTTTACCAAGGCCTTCGATTCCATTCACAGAGGAAATATGGAACAAATTCTACTTGCATACGGCCTACCTAAAGAAACCGTAGCAGCAATAACGATTATCTATAGAAACACCAAAGTGAAAGTACGTTCACCAGATGGAGACACAGAATACTTTGACATTGTAGCAGGAGTACTACAAGGAGATACACTAGTTCCATACCTCTTTATCATCTGTCTAGACTACGTGCTTAGAACATCGATTGATAAAATCAGAGAAAACGGCTTCGAGCTGACAAAGAAAAGAAGCAGAAGGTACCCCGCAAAACAATTACCGACGCCGACTACGTCGATGACATAGCGATATTGGCAAATACACCCAACCAAGTCGAAACACTACTGCATAGTTTGGAACGAGCAGCCGCAGGCACAGGCCTCCATGTCAATGCACACAAAACGGAATATATATGCTATAATCAAACAGGTGACATCTCCACACTAGACGGAACCCCTCTTAAACTAGTAGACAAATTCACTTACCTAGGAAGCAGCGTCTCATCAACCGAAAAGGACATCGACATGCGGCTAACAAAGGAATTGACAGCTACCAATGGGCTATTGATCATATGGAAATCAGACCTAACCGATAAAATGAAATGCAGTTTCTTCCAGGCAGCTGTCGTATCGATATTGCTGTATTGATGCACTGCATGGACGCTAACAAAACGGCTGGAGAAGAAGCTAGACGACAATTACACGAGAATGCTTCGAGCAATATTGAACAAGTCCTGGTGGCAACGCCCCACAAGACACCAACTATACGGCCACTTTCCTCCCATCACGAAAACTATCCAAGTTAGACGAACCAGACACGCAGGACACTGCTGGAGAAGCAGGAACGAGCTCATAAGTGATGTACTCCTATGAACCCCCACATATGGCTGGGCAAAAGCAGGACGACCAGCACGAACATACATTCAGCAGCTATGTGAGGATACGGGATGTAACCCTGAAGACCTGCCAGAGGCGATGAATGATAGGGAAAAGTGGCGAGAGAGGGTCAGGGATATCCGTGCTAGAGGCACGACAAGATGATGATGATGATGATGATATATATATATATATATATATATATATATATATATATAAAACCTTGGCACGCATTGCTTACTGGGTTTTCCTCCGTTGAAGACTTTTGACGAACTAAGTTTCGCAAATATTTGGTTTAGTTTGATTTGGTTTACTTTTTAACGGCACGTCAGATTCTGATGTATTATTTAATGCTGAAATTTGATCATTTGATAATATTTTATTCTAATAATTATAATTTTCATGTTCCAAGCTATTTCTTTAAATTTGCTCTTTTTAAATCATCTATAAACATTTGTTCGTGTAGTTTTATGATATCAAGTATTCTTATCAAAGACAAATAATTTACCTGAAGTTGTATAGTATCAAGTATCGAATACTAATAATTTATATACAATTATATCATTTTGAGTAACTATTCATATTCAATAATAATCATTTGCTTGCCAATGGTAATATGGTTTCAAGTATTCCTATCTAATACAAGTAATTTTCAAACAAATCTATTTGACTCATAGCAAGGACTAAATGTTTTCCCTTAATTAACTTATTTTTTGAAGAGCCACAAATCCTGAGAATCTTTGTGTCAAGTGAATTGAACTGCTTGATTGATATGTAGAATATCCTGTATATTTCATAGCTCTAGGTCTTTCACTTATTTAACGAACCGAGAAATTTTACCCCCCCCCCCCGTCAGTAAGCAGTCCAAACTCTGCAACTCCTGTTCATTGAAATGGCGTCTCCATTTTGGAACTAAATAGAATTATTAATTCCTTATGAGACAAAATGAAAAGCAATTTGAAATGTGTGTTGCCCGTTTTTGACAGAAGAAACTAAAACAAAACCAAAAATAAAACCTGCAAGACAAATAACTGCAATGGGCAATTTTTCCAAAATAGGACAACAAAGGCGTTGCTAGCAAACTGCAAATTTTAGGCAAACAGATTCAATTGTTGGTGTGACACAAGCGAAGCGACCTATTTCCGGGGTTTGTGGGTGGGAGATCAGACACAAGAACTGAAGAAAATTTTCTTTAGATCACCTGTTGATTTGTGTGGGTACATCGATATCCACGTATTTTTCTTTCTCATGCGCTTCCTATAAACAATGAGGTATGTGTTATTTTCCTCGGGTCAAGTATGCAGCAAAGAAATTTATTTTCCTCTATAATTCCCCCAAAGTGTTTTTTTTATACGATTCAAATGAGAGTAAATTTAGTGATTTAAAGATAGTTAGAGAGTAAAGAGATTGAAAAATGTGTGAACAAGATGAAGAAACTGAGCTGAAAGAATTAATGTGCAATACCAATGGATAATACGAATGGAGAATTATTGTCTAATACGACAAGTTGTTTGTTAAATGATTAATGAACAAAAAGAAAAGCAATGAATTTTTTTTTCGTTCTTGAATCAGCAAATAAGGAATTATTAAGCATTTCTTGCAGGATTCTTGTTTTTACCTTTGACCTTTTTTGATATATTTTCAAAAAATCCATGTTGTTCATCATTGATCACCTACAGATGTTTCGCTAACCAATGACCTTTATTGGGTCAAAATTAGATTTATACTAATAACTAATAACCTGATTTACTTATCTCTCACTATTTATGTATTTACTAACCACTCTGTACGGGCAGGATACGACACAAGGTCAATTTTTAAGCGGAGTTCAACAGATTTCAATACACAATTTTCCTTCTCCTAGAGTGGTTGCTTCAACAAGGCTGAAGAATCAAGTTTTCCCAATTATTTACCTAAAGCTGAGGAGAGAATAATTGGATTAATGCCTTTCCTAAGGGATTTAGTGCTATGTGAATTGTAACCGCCATTATCTCTATATGTATGTACACACACACACGCACGCACGCGCTCATATATATATATATATATATATATATATATATATATATATATATATATATTTCTTGAAGAAAAAACAACGAAACCAATCACAAAGGATTATAAATTTATTTCCATCCTGTTACGCATTTTTGAAATTTCCAAAAACACGAAAAAAAATTAACAGGACTTCTTCAGATCTTTTTGATAAAAAAACTAGAATAGACACATAAGAGTGGGAGGGGATAGAAGAGCGGGAGGGGATAGAAGAGGGGTGAAGAGTTACCTCTTCATTAAGCCCACTTCCGTTTTAAATTTAAATTTCGGTTAGCAATATAGCAAATTTATTTATTTATTTTTTTTTTTTTTTTTAAGAAATTATTATTTTGTTAAAATTACATTTAGACTTAAATTACAGATATTTTTAATTAGATTTAAAATTTTAAATAATAATCTCACGTAAAGATGCAGTAATAGATATATTAAAACAAAAACAAATATTCAATTTATTTAAATATTTTAAAATTTCGAAAATATTTAGAAGGCATTAATCAGTTACACTTTTTATGCGTAGTACATATGTATTATATATTTTTTTCACAATTTTCTATCTAACAATTTATTTATTTATTCTCAAAATTAACTCTAATTCTCAAAATAACTTTATGCTTTTTTTAAAAAATTTTTTTTATTTGTTTAATTATTTATAGTTTAAATTTGGCCCTATGTCTACACCTAGCTATTAGTTCATTTCTCTTATTTAATAATTCTTTTGGCTCAGGAAAAAGCAAAATGTGGATTTTTTCTTCAAGACACAGGTTGCACCTACTATCGAAAGATTTTGGGGTACTAGATCTTTTCAGTATGGACCATTGAATGTCAGGGGTTAACCCTTTATTTTTTAATCCCCAATAATGTTTTGATAGAGCAGTTTGATTTTTTTGATGCTCATGGGAGAAGGAATATTTATGATTTCCATACTCAATTTTAAAATTAGAAGATGAAACGCCAATATAATATTTCTTATCACTTATGTCCTCTTTTGGATAAATAATAGCTTGATATACTACGTTATCTAAATTACACAAACCATCCATTGGACAATCACTTCGAGATTTACAATTACATTCTATTTTTTTACTATTAATATTATTATTATTTACTCGGTTATGAAATGTATTAATTAATTCATTATTATGATTATTTATTATTTGAGAAATATTTTTAGTGCAAGAATAACTTATTTTCAAGGTTTTCCTATTGAATATTTTATGTAATATATTATCTTGTTTAAAATGTTTATCTATCAGTCTCAAAAAATATTTACCTACATCTATATTTGCTAGTTTACAAAAAGGGGGGGGGTTAAACCATATAATTTTCCTTTTTCTATTTTTATTTTTTTGATCGTAATTATTATTATCTCTAGCAATTTCATTTGTTATATTTTCTTTTAAATACCTAAAATCCTCCTTAAAACCACTATTTTTAAGGGCATCTATATATTTTTTACAACTCTCTTTGAAAATCTTTTCATTTGCAGATAGCTAACCTATTCTTAAATTTACTGCTTTAGGGATTTGCTTAATTATATTTTTAGGGTGATTGGAATTAACATTAATATATATATATATATATATATATATATATATATATATATATATATATATATATATATATATATATATATATATATATATATAATAAGTTTCCAGACTTTTCTCGTATGGGCACTTTTATTGATAGTACACACATGAAACTTTAGTCCTCTTTGAAGTAATCTCCTCCGGCTGCAATGTACTTGTTGTACCATTCCAACAACTTCTGGAAGGCCCCAAGGAAGTCCTCTTGTGTGAGTGTGTCAATGACCTTGGTCACAGCCTCTTTCATCTCCTCAATTGTCTCATAACGACAGCCTGTGAGCTTAGGGAATAAGCAAAAGTCACAGGGAGCAAGGTCTGGACTATAGGGACGGTGAGGAACTGTCTTGATGCCCATCTTGGTCAAATAGTCTGTGACAAGGATGGAGTTTATTTGAAGAGTGCTGGCCTCTTCCGACCGAATCTCTTCCTAAACTCCCTTAAAACCTCATCATAGTAACCCTAACGCTAACGCTAACCCTTCTGCCAATCAACTCTGGTGTATTGACTTCCTTACACCTCCCACACCTCTCATCATCCCTCACAGACTCCCTCAAAAACTGATGCTCGATTCATGCAAGATGCTCCAAAACCAGTCTGAAGCATTCCAGACGTTTCTGTGGCATTTTTTCCAAATTTAAAACAATTTTATTGCATATAGTTCTTCTAAAGTGTCCTCACGTCCAGATTGCATTTTTGAAATTCACCAGCTGTGACAATCAGGCTTTAGTAGGGTGTATTTCAATTGCAGCTGTAGCTGTTCATTTGAACCTGAAATCATAAAAATTGGTCAGTCATCTCATAAGATGTATAGCAATAACATGGTGAATTTTCAAGAGTCTACGACAATTTTAAATGCCGGTACAAAAACAGTCTGGACACTTATTGAATGCATTACGCATATATTATATATTATAATATATATATATCATATATTATGATTGATATATATATATATATATATATATATATATATATATATATATATATATATTATAAGGTAAGGATCAAGGGTAAAGTGGAGCAATCCAGGGAAGGAGTATCGCCCTTCTCTTCACCTTGGTGTAGTAACTATTGAAAAGGGAGCCTTCGGGTCACCCTCGATTAAGGTCGCTAACTTTACTAACATTTACATATATATATATATAGAGAGAAAGACACAGACAGACAGAGAGACAGAAGAGAGAGACCGAGAGAGAAGAGACCCTATTTCTGTGTCTGTATGTTTACCTGTCCAATTTTGGGTTCTACATGAATTCCTTTGGAAAAAAAAACCGTTTCTTTCCAGGTCAGACAAGACCCTAAGTAATCTATTACTAAAATTTGATAAAGGTAGCGATTCTTCCCCTTTCGGGTTTGCTAATTTGTATATTTTCTGTAAAATCACTAACTGAAAAAAATAAAATATGTCCTAAAAAATATTGAAAGTGAATAGCGTTTTTTTTCAGTTCTTTTTTTTAACAAACTGTTTCCTTGAAGAAAAAACTGACTGTTATGTTGACAGTTTTTTATATAATTCTTACCATCGATAATATTGTTTTCCGACTTAATCTTCTCGCAAACCATTAAATGTATCGATCCATCCACCTAAATTTTTATTCTAAATAAATGGCAGAAATATTTTTATGTAAAAAGGTGATTTACTTCACAAAATTGAATCTCATTAATAAATTCAAGTTTACTTTGTACAACTATACCCACTTTTAGACAAATGCCCCTCGAGAAAGGTTATGAGGGATTGAATAGTACCATTACTGGGATTCTACAAGGATGGCTTAGGCACTGAATAACTCTGGAAGATTGACATGCCATTAAAAAACTTTTTTTTTTTTTATTTGGTCTTGTAAGCTTATATTTCATTTAATTCTTGTTACCGTTACTATCCATGCAGTGAACGACTTTTTAAAACCAATTTTCACCTAAAAAACACGAGATGTGTTTTTGAAACGTCGAAGTTCATCTTGTTTCTTGGCCTAATCTTATGACTTTGATTCAAATTGTCTTCGCATATTCTTTATCTAAATAAAGCCTATTACTTGTTAAGATAAGGAAGATTTTATTTAACTTTATATTATTATCATTACAATAGTGAATCAGATGTTGGGTTTTAGTATGTTTGGTATATCAAAGTAAACACGGTAAGCTACACCAATTTGTTAAAAATTAGAGGTCGTTCATTACATGAAGGCGTTTATTACTCTAGTATATAAGGAAGGTATAGGAAAATGATTTTCGGTGTTAGATTTGATTTTCTGGTAAACTTACGAGATTTGATATATAAATGGAGAAGGAATCTGATGAGTGTATGCATCTGAATTAAAAGGGATACGAGTTCGAGTCTCGACACCAGCTTATTCTTGATTCATTTCCACTCTGCTTACTCACTAATGTTATGAGTGAGATGCAACGAAGAAGAAATCAAAATTCTTGTCGAAAAACTGCTTCTTTTCTTCAAGAATGACTTTGCCATTTATTAATCCACCATGACTGATATGTTATGAAACAAAGAAACCGAAGCTGATGTTAGTTTAAATCAATTTTTATTTGTACGTCTGAGATCTTTAAATGCATAATCTAGATTAAAAGGCACCTATGAACATTTTTGGAAACTAGGCGAAGTATTTCAATAAAAATAGAAAACTTTGCCATTTTTCTGAACCCACTAAAATCAACATAAACGTATATTTCAAGACATCGATACAAACTAACACTATAACAACAACAACAACAACATAGAAAGGAAGTATTTGCTGCGTAACGGTTATCGTTATACTCAAATCCTTTTGCATTTCAAATGTGAAAAATATGAAACCATCACTTCCCACGCCTCCCACAATGGACAATTCGGAATTCAAATCAGCTTTGTTTTGCTTAAGAATTGACCGTGTGTCTTATCAATGGTAGAAGGTTTGGATAAAAACATTCAATTACCACACAATACAGGAGGTACTGACCAAGATCAGAATCGACTTACGACGAGTTTATTGGAATGGAAGCTAATCAAAATTTGCGAGTTGTTGTTGTTGTTGTTAATAATAATAATAATAATAATAATAATAATAATTTGACCATGCCAAAAAATGGTACATGCATAATCCAGCACCTGTCCTAGAAAATTACTCACACAAACTCCTATGGTACTTTGATATACAAACGGATCACCTGATCTCGGCCAGAAGACTAGACCCTATAATAATCAACAAAAAAAAAAACAAAAAAAAACAGAAAATCTGCAAAATTCATGTCCCGGCTGAACACAGAATAAAACTGAAAGAATGTGAAAAGAGGGATTAGTACCTCGACCTTGCTAGAGAATTGAAAAAAATATGGAACATGAAGGTGACAATTATACCAATTGTAATTGGTGCTTTTGGCACGGTAACTAAAGGATTATTAAAGGGCATGGAAGATTTGGAAGTTGGCGGCCGAGTGGAGACCTTCCAAACAACAGCATTATTGAAAACGGCCAGAATACTGAGAAGAGTCCTTGAGACTTGAGGAGACTTGCTGTCACCCAATCTCCTGTGAAATACCATAAGCTTACGCTGATGTGAAAAACTCTAATGAATAATAATAATGATACATATATATATATATATATATATATATATATATACCAAGTGCCCTATTTGTCTCTCCCTCTCTCTCTCTCTCTCTCTCTCTCTGTATATGTATATATATATATATATATATATATATGTATATATATATGTGTGTGTGTGTATGTGTGTGTGTGTGTGTGTGTGTGTGTGTGTCTTTGTGTGTTAACGTGTTTGAAAATTACCATAAATTGCAGCAAATAAATCGATCTTTTAAGCCTTTTAAAATCAATCTTTACAAAACTAGGCTTGATCTATATGACTGGATTATAATCCTTATCTTTACCACAGTGTTGCTAACCACTGAAAAAGCTTTGGATTTTTAGCCTTGCCGCATGTCGATTAATCGTTTTGCAGAGTCGACTTATACGCCGGAATTTACGGTACGTTTTACCTGTGAGGATATAAAAACAGCTGGAGTTTAGATTTGGTTAACTATTATCTTGAAAAATGGGATTACTATCATTTTCAACGACTTTGCGAAGGCAGATTTTCGATTCCATGTTTAAAGAATCTTTTTTTTGGGGGGGGTCCGGAAAAAAATTTGAAAGACCATTTTTAAATTCTCCTTTGCTTCCAAATGTAATGAAATGTTCTAGTGATCTAAACAAATAAAAATCTGAAGGTACTAAATCTGGTGAGAATGGAGAATTTGAAAGAATCCTCTGTCCAAACAATCTTGCCTTTTCTTGTGTTTGTTTGGATGTAGAGGTTGAAAATGAAGATGATTAAGTTTATCATTTGTTTTTATGTCCTCTGTAACCAATTTAACTTAATTACTTTCCGAACACTTTAATATATCATAATGAATACTAGTTCTTTTAAAGACGAATATTCTTTTTCTCAAAATCCAAACAAATTAATAGCAACAATTCCCTTGCAGGTGTGAAGATGTTTATTTGATGGAATTCATTTAAAAAATCTCAATTTTTTTCCAAGTTCATCCCATAGACCTACATTCACCTAAGACACAAAGATACGCGCCCGTCTCTGTTCACTCCATTAATGAAGTAGGATTTCGAAAAGAGATTTTAGCTAAATTTTCCTCAAGATGGATGGGAAATAATAATAATAATAATAATAATAATAATAATAATAATAATAATAATAATAATAATAAAGAAAATTTGTAAAATTGTCGACTTTGCTGTCCCGGTGGACCACAGAATAAATCTGAAGGAAAGTGAAAAGAAAGATAAGTACCTTGACCTTGCTAGAGAATTGAAAAAGCTGTGGAACATGAAAGTAACGATTGTGCCAATTGTGATCGGTGCGTTAGGCACAATAACTAAAGGATTATTAAAAGGCCTGGAAGACTTGGAAATAGGCGGACGGACAGAGACTATCCAAACGACAGCATTGCTAAGAAGAACGGCCAGAATCCTGAGACGAGTCCTGGAGACTTGAGGAGACTTGCTGTCACTCAAACTCCAGTGAAAAACCATCAGCTAACACTGATGTGAAAAACTCTAAAGGAGTAAAAAAAAAATTAAAAAATGATAATGTGGTGATAGAGACGAAACTACCAATCACATAAGCGAATGCAGCAAATTAGCACAGAAGGAGCATAAGACTTAAAATGACTGGGTGGGCAAGGTGATCCACTGGGAGATGTGCAAGAAACTTAAATTTGACCATATGAACAAATGGTATATGCACAAACCATCATCTGTCCTAGAAAATAACACGCATAAATTCCTATGGGTCTTTGACATACAGACAGATCACCAAATATCTGCCAGAAGACCAGACCTAATAATAATCAACAACAATAACAACAAAAATAGGGAACTTACAAAATTGTGAACTTTGCTGTCCCGGCTGAGCACAGAATAAAACTGAAAGAATGTGAAAAGAAGAATAAATACCTCGACCTTGCAAAGGAATTGAAAAACAATTGAAAAAAAACTATGGCACATGAAGGTGACGATTATACCAATCGTGATTGGTGTTTTTGGTACAGTAACTGAAGGATTATTAAAGGGACTAGTGGACTTAGAATTTGGAGGATGAGTGGGGGCCATCCAAACTAACACATTATTGAGAACGGCCAGAATACTGAGAAGAGTCCTGAAGACTTGAGGAGACTTGCTATCACACAAACTCCATCTAAAACTGATCTGAAGAACTATCAAAGAGTAAATAATAATAATAATAATAATAATAATAATAATAATAATAATAATAATAATAAATAAGCGAATGAAGCAAACTAGCGTAAAAAGAATTTAAAACTAGACACGAATGACTGGGGAATTGGATCCAATGGGAATTGTGCAAGAAATTGGAATTCATCCATTCTATCAAATGGTATATACTCAAGCCAGAATTTCTCAGGGAGAATGTGACATACAAAATTTTCTAGGATTTCGAGATACAAATAGATCATGTAATCTCATCCAGAAGTTCAGACACTGTGATGGTTAAAAAATACTAAAAAACCTGCTGAATAGTGAACTTTGCAGTCCCGATAGACAACAGAGTAAAACCAAAGAAAACTAAAAAAGAGATAAGTACTTAGTCCTTGCCAGAGTACTAAAGAAACTATGGAACATGAATGTGACGGTGATACCAATTATAATCGGTGCACTCAATACAATCCCCCAAGATTTGGTAAGTGGGGCGGAAGAGTTGGAAATCAGAGGACAAGCAGAAACCATCCAAACTAAAACATTACTGATATATATATTACTGATATATATATTACTGATATATATATATATATATATATATATATATATATATATATATATATATATATGTGTGTGTGTGTGTGTGTGTGTGTGTGTGTGTGTGTGCGAGAGCTCTGCTCAGTCCTAAGAATGTGCTCTTGTGCCAAATGAAGCATATTTAAAAAATTAATGGCATTTCTATGCAAGCTTGTGCATAATTTTTTTAAAAATTATGCTTCTATATAGTAATTGAAACGAAAAAGATATTAGAAAGAAAGAAAGAAAGAAAGACTCGTTAAAGTATAAATAAGTAGAGAAACAGAGATAGGGAAAATCTCAGTCGCATTTTACGAAAAAAATATGACCAAAACTGGAAAAATTGACGCGAAGTATTGAGAGGAAACGTCATATAAACCAGCAAATTAATAAACAAAGGAGAGAAAAGAGAAAGAATCAACTAAAAGAAAAAAAAAGAATGAAAATCAAACGAAGAAAAGCATTTAGAAAATGAACAAATAAAAAGGAAAGAATAAATCAAATGAAGAAGGTAATTGATAAATTATTGAAAAGGGAGGAAAAAAAGAAATTAAAAAACAAGGGGCGGATGGTGGTAGAAAGATTATGTAGCGTCTTTTTTATCGGGAAATGTTCTAAGTGATAAGCAGTTTCGAAAAAGCATAATCTCACTGTTTTGGCACTTAACCTGTCAATATTCAATCCTATTACTCTGATCGATCTCATACCATTGAGTCCATCGATAAAACATTCAAACAATTTTGATTTATTGATTTTTCAGTCATAAAACAACATTGATATAATCCCCAAAGATTTATTTAGTTTAAAAATCAAGTTTCTAACTTTCTCATTCGAGAGAAAGTATTTTCACTCTTCGAGGAAATATTTGTACAAAACGCCCCAATAATTTCTTTTTTTTTTTATGATCCAGCCAATATATTCTTCCGTCCTATTTCGGCATGTTTAAGTATTCAAGCCATACAACATCGACGAAAGAAATGTATGGACTGCAAAGGAGACTATGTTGAAGAATAAAACTCATTTGGTCCCATTCCATGGAAGATATCTTGGTTAGGCAATGAACTTTTCAGTTGATCGTTGTGTGTTTATTAATATCTGTCTTGTCATTGTGTTTATTAGTAGTAGAAAAGAAAGAAAAAAAAAAGAAACAAACAAATAAACAAATAAACAACCACAAAACAAACAAACAAACAAATAAAAAGAACGTGGAATGAAAGAGGGAACGAAGGAACGAAGTAAGATAGGAATGAAGAAATTATTAAACGTATAAATAAGTGGAAAAGCTAAAATAAGGAAAATTCCAATTGCATTTTACGAACAAATTATGAACGAAATAGAAAAAAAAATGATAAAAAGCAAAAACAGGAAAAATAAACTACAAAAGAAAGAAACCAAAGGTTCATAAAGACGTCGATGTTAAGATGGACGGAATTTAAAAGTTCTCTGATTTCCCATGACTGAATCCGATCAGGTGTTTCTCAAGAAATACTGAACTATCCACGTAAAAAATATGATGCTGTAGAATCTTAGCGCGGAAGTAGCAGAAAACTTCAGTATATTACAGTATCACCTGTAAGTACACCAC
Organism: Sepioteuthis lessoniana; assembly: GCA_963585895.1. NCBI lineage: Eukaryota > Metazoa > Mollusca > Cephalopoda > Myopsida > Loliginidae > Sepioteuthis > Sepioteuthis lessoniana. The sequence continues at coordinate 93,569,846 of OY757926.1, read as the reverse complement.
TAACATTTTTTATTGAGAAAAGAATTTCCTTCTAAACTAAAATGATACAAGAGATATTTCCAGTTGAATATTATACAGTCAAAATGGATTTTATTAGGTATTATTCATTACCTAACTATATAACACTGAAATCATGTGAACTAAAAAAGATGAATACACGGCAGTTTAAAAATAAGTACACCTCTTATGTTTATTGATGCTAGGCAATTTTATTCTTGATTACAGATTTCTGTAGAGTTTTGTTATAGATAATGCCTAATAACATTCGTTTGATAGTCCAATTTTTTTTCATGGCTGTTTAAGTTTATGATATTCTGCTTCTAAACTGTATCAAATCGGAAACAGAGAAATTCTCAGGAAAAACAGAACGGCTTTCAAAGAAATCGATCCACACCATCACAGTGTCTATCTGTCGAATCATCTAAGGAGTTTGTGCCAAAAATTTCGAAACAACACTGTTGTTTGTAAATTTCTGCAAGACATTCGATTTCCTAGACTGAGAGAAGATGGGGAAAATACTTCTAGCATACGGTCTTCCCAAAGAAACTGATGGAGACGTAGATTTCTTCGACATTTTTGCTGGAGTTTTGCGGGAGAAGAAAAGAAATTAGTTGACAAAACCATATACATCAACAGCAGTGTCTCGTCTACTGAAAGTGATGTTTATATACGCCTAGCGAAGGCGCAGACTGCTATTGATAGTTATCAATCATATGAAAATCTGATCTATCTGATAAAATGAAATGGGATTTCTTCCAAGATGTAGCTTTGTCAATACATGGATGAGCAATATGGACGCTAATAAAACGCATAGGTGAAAAGTTAGATGAGAACTACACAAGAATGCTGCCAGCTCTTTTGAATAAATCCTGACACCAACAACCCACTACACAACAGTTGTACGGCCACTTACCTCCCATCTCAAAAACCATCCAAGTAAAACAAACAAGATACGCGGGACACAGCTGGAGAGACAAGGATGAACTTGTGTGACAATCTTCGATAGACTCCTACACATTGACGTGCCAGTGTTGGCCGACCAGCAAAAACCTATTTACATCAGCTCTGTTCGAACACAGGATATAGTTTGGATGACCTACCGGGAGCGATGGATGATAGGGACGGGGGAAGAGAGAGAGAGAGAGAGAGAGAGAGAGAGAGAGAGAGAGAGAGAGAGAGAGAGAGTCAAATAAATCCGTGCTGTCAAGGAGACTTGATGATGATGATGATGATTTACTTTCAAAAGTTTCTCTCGAAATAATCGTCTCCCACTTTCTTTGGTTTAGAAGAAAACATTTTATTAAAAAAAGCAAAGGTTATACTTATGGGAAATACTGTATTCAAAAAGCATAGTCTTTCAAGTAGTTGTTGTGTCAGTACTACTGCATGGTTGCACCATTTAAACTTTTACGAAACACGTGGAGGAAAAGCTTGATGGGAACTACATAAGGATACTCCGTACTGCTTTGAACAAATCCTGTAAACAGCACCCAAAAAACAACAGCTGTACAGCCACTTACTTCCCATCGCACTTACGACCCAAGTAAGACGAGAAGACATGCTGAGCATAATAGAAGGAGGAGGCACGAACACATAAGTAATGTTCTTCGATGAACTCTTACACATGAAGGAGTTCCTGTCGAATTGTAGCTAACCTGTTGGACTGTGACATCTCGTGGTAAATGAGTTTGAACTTCTTTCTCACAAATACTTTCACTTTCGGTCTAATGCCCTTCAAAAAAGTATGAACCCACCCTTATCTCTACACGAGCACTGAGTTGAACAGTATCACTGCTGCTTTTCTATAAGGATGGCTTTGGCATTAAATAACCCACGTAAGTTGATATGCCATTAAACAGAGAAATCAAAACAAATCATTCTACTCCTGGGCACACTAGTGTTGGCTGACCAGCAAAAACTTACAGTCATCATCTCAGCGCGGACACTGGATGCCGTTTAGAGGATCTGCTAAAAATGATAGCTGATAATCAGAGAAAGAGAGAGAGAGAAAGAGAGAGAGAGAGTCAACGGAAGTAATGCTATCAACAAGGCTAGATGATGATGATGATGATGATGATAGTTAAGTTGATTTTTACTTATGCCAAACTATGTCACTTAATGATTCTCCACAAAACATTATCAATTTTGTAAAGTGATAACATCGCCGAGGATTTATTTGAGAGATCGAAGCAAGATCTAATTTTCAGTCTATAAAGATTTTCACTAAAGAACGAGTTATTAGTTTATCGGGGAAGTTTATAACTTTTTTTTGCGGCTGCATTTTCTAATTTTCTGTGCTGCATTTTCTATTGATTGATAGATTTCAACCCGTTGGTGGTAATTCTATGATTAGGGAATTCCGTACATTGTATGTTTATATCTAGATCTTTCTGTTTTCCTACTTAAATGTTTTTCCAAATGTTTTTCCAAATGTTTTATGATATAAACTATTACTTTCTAATACAAATAATTGGCAAACAGATCTACGAGGCGCATACGATAAGTTTCCAGCCTTTTTTTTTGTATGGGCCTTTATTAATTGTCGTAGACTCTTGCAAATTCAGTATGTTATTGCTAAAACTATGATGAGATGACTGACCAATTTTTATGATTTCACGTTCAAATGAACAGCTATAGCAGCAATTGGAATACACCCTACTAAAGCCTGATTGTCACAGCTGGTGAATTTCAAAAATGCAATCTGGACGTGAGGACACTTTAGAAGAACGATATGCAATATAATTCTATTTTAAACTTGGAAAAAAGGCCACAGAAGCGTATGGAATACTTCAGACTACTTTTAGAGTATCTAGCATGAATCGAGCATCAGTTTTGGAGTGGCATAAGAGATTCAAGGAAGCCAGGGAATCTGTGAGGGATGATGAAAGGTGTTGGAGGAGCAAGGAAGTAAATACACCAGAGTTGATTTGCCAAACGGTTAAGGTTAGGGTTACAATGTTGAGGTTTTAAGAGAGTTCAGGAAGAGATTCCTTGGAAAGAGGCCATCACTCTTCAAATCGGGTCAGTGGCATTTCCACCAGGACAATACACCAGTTCACAACTCCACTCTTGTCACTGACTATTTGACCAAGATGGGCATCAAGACAGTTCCTCAGCCTCCCTATAGTCAAGACCTTGCTCCCTGTGACTTTTGCTAAATTCCCTAAGCTCAGAGGCTGTCATTATGAGACAATTGAGGAGATGAAAGAAGCTGTGACGAAGGTCATTGACACACTCACACCCATGGGGCCTTGCAGAAGCTGTTGGAACGGTAGAACAAGTGCATTGCAGCCGGAGGAGATTACTTGGAAGGGGACTAGATTTTCATGTGTGTACTAACAATAAAAGTGCCCATACGAAAAAAGTCTGGAAACATTGTATGCACCTCGTATTTGACTCATAAATGTGACAAGAAAAGGAACTGCCTTTTGGTTTAGATTGGACTTTAGAATAATGGTAAAGACGAAGTGTTCCACACTTACCGGAGCACCAAAATTAGAGTCTCATCATCAAAAGCAGTTTACTATTATACCCAGGACACCTTCTTTTTTTTTTGATGGGGGCATATGTATTCTTATCCCTGTCGATAGGGTCACGGCATTTTCTAACCAAAACAAACCCACAAACAAACAAACAAACAACAAACAATAATGAGTGTTAGAAAACCTTTTTTTTTAAATCTTCAAATTACCAAAAATATTATATTATTAATGCAAATCTTATAAACTGCTGGAAGAAAAATAAAATTATCGCCAATATTATTTACAAATGTATGTAAACCGAATGTATCTGGATGATCGTCATTAAAATAGACATCATAGTCGTTAATTTCTCTGATTTGAAATCTGAATGAAGCATATGTCCTTCCAGAATCTGTTCAATACTAAATGAAGACTCGATACTAAGTTTCAGTTCAATACTAAATGACTAATATTGTTTACCTCTATGAGTTTCCATTGAAATAGTTCGAATGAAAAATAGTCTCCTTTGGAGTCTAAATAACGAAGAAATTATCAGCAAAATTTTGGAATAGATGGAAGATATGAGCCGACACTCAGAACACTGTGGGATATTCAGTTAGAGTCGTTCGTGGCAAGGTAATGACTTTGAATAGTCAAACACGGCCTGGCACTTTGAACTTGACTATAGTTGCACAAAGTTCGGAGCTAAAAATTGTACAACAGTTTCATAGAGAAATACACCATGAAATCGACTATAGTTGCTTGCTGCACAGCGCAAAGGATTTCAGTAGCATTAAGCAGTAAAAGAATTAATTACTTTTATTTGACGGCTAAAAAGATGTATTTGCTTGTGAAAAATATTGTGTTTAGAGTCATAGATCATATTCCACCATTTCTTTTCACTTCAATCTGACGAATATTCCAAGAAAATTACATGTTCAAATGCTTATAATTAATTCCTCTTTGACAAATTAAGATTTTCTAAGATGATTCACACAACTGAAATGATCTGTAAATTCTTTATGATAAGCTCCAATAAAAAAAAAAATATCAGTATTGGCTTATATTTTGACCCCGATCTGACCTTTGCATTGTCAACTTGTCAATTTATGTTTGACTGAATAGATAACAAATACCATTTTATCATTTAATCTAAAAGTCCAAATTGATGATTAAGCAGAGGTTAGTCGGGTACTAGGTAAAATGTATTGGGTATCCAGTGAAAAACAAACTCAGCATTTTAATCTTGTTTTTTCTTCTTTTTTTTGAGTGGGGGGGATTGAATAATTACTATAATAAAGTGAATTAAATCTGAAATCAAATTTCGTCTCTATTTGGATTGAAAATATCAAAAATCACTTTCTCAACAACAAATGGGAACTCTACCCATACATCCATAAACACTCACACATATATATATGTATGTGTTTGTGTATGTGTGTGTCTATATATATGTGTGTGTGTGTGCGTGTGTATGCTTGTGCGAGCGGATGTTTCTATACATGTGTGTGAGTATATATATATATATATATATAAAAGCTGCATACGATAAGTTTCCAGACTTTTTTGTAGGGGCATTTAAAATTGTCGAAGACTCTTGAAAATTCAGTATATTATTGCTATACATCTTATGAAATGACTGACCAATGTTTATGATTCCAGGTTCAAATGAACAGCTACAGCAGCAATTGGAATACACTCTACTAAAGCCTGATTGTCACAACTGGTGAATTTCAAAAATGCAATCTGACACTTTAGAAGAACGATATGCGATAAAATTCTTTTTTAAACTTGGAAAAAGGCCACAGAAACGTATGGAATGCTTCAGACTGCTTTTGGAGCATCTTGCATTGAATCAAGCATCAGTTTTTGAGTGGCATATGGGATTCAAGGAAGGTAATGAGTCTGTGAGGGATGATGAGAGGTGTGGGCGGAGTAAGGAAGTCAATATACCAGAGTTGATTTACCAAACGGTTAAGGTTAGGGTTAGGGTTACTATGTTGAGGTTTTAAGGGAGTTCAGGAAGAGATTCCGTCGGAAGAGGCCTGCACACTTCAAATCGGCTCAGTGGCATTTCCATCAGGACAATACACCAGTCCACAACTCCATCCTTGTCACAGACTATTTGAGCAAGATGGGCATCAAAGACTATTCCTCACCCTCCATCTAGTCCAGACCTTGCTCCCTGTGACTTTTCGTTATTCCCTAAGCTCAAAAGCTGTCGTTATGAGACAATTGAGGAGATGAAAGAGGTTGTGACGAAGGTCATTGACACGCTCACACAAGAGGACTTCCATGAGGCCTTGCAGAAGTTGTTGGAACGGTACAAGAGCATTGCTGCCGGAGGAGATTACTTCAAAGAGGACTAGAGTTTCATGTGTGTACTATCAATAAAAGTGCCCATACGAAAAAAAGTCTAGAAACTAATTTAATGATCCTCGTATACATGAGTGAGGGTAGAAAAGATATATATATATATATATATATATATATAAAGTTATATATATATATAAAGTTATATATATATATATATATATATATATATATATATATATATATATAACATGTATGCAAAACATGCGTAACGTTTTTTCCGGAAAATTCATTTTCTGTCTCGTGAAATCAGTTATTGATAATATTCCCTATCCTCTTTGTACTAGTATTCTTGTATTTCCTATTTCTTTATTTCTAAGGATAATTCTTTCAGGTGATATTAGGGAGTGTAAGCAAAGAAAACGCGTGTTGGTTTGACGAGAAAGACGCAAGTAAAAACAACGATTTAGGAACTTCCCCAAAGTCTTTTAGCAGGAGAAACAGAAAGTATGATTGGGTGGCTGAAATAGATACAGTTAAAGAAAAGCAAAACTATTTCTTTGTTTTTGACGTTTTCGTCATGGTCAAAAAAAGCAGTGGCTTTAGTCTTCACTTTATTATTCCTTTCAAGCTTGGTGTATGCAATAGAAAGACAAGACATTAGAGTAACACAATGATAAATAGACAGTCACAGAAAAGCAAAACTATTTATGCGTCCATTGTTGTCATGACTGGAAAATTTGTGACTAGTTTTCCCCATATCCTTATTTCCTTCAAGCTGGCTACATATAAAAGAGACAATTAATAAAGTGGAACAGAGAGAAAATCACCGAAAAGCAGAAGATATTATTTTGCTTGCTTTCCAGGTGGATTAAAACACCAGACACTCTACTGAAGTGATCATGTTTTTATTGCCTCATGTGGCTGAAATCAAAGACTGGCCTATTCAAAGAACTTATAGTCGTACAGATTTAGGCGAAAATTTTGTATTATTTTGTTCTGAACAATATTTTAGATGAAGTCGTGGTTCATGTTGAGCAAAGATTTAAAACAATGGAGAGTTCAGATTTGTTGAATTGTTAAATCCGAAACTTCTTTTCCGATGGAAGCGTTATCAACTTTGGATAGATATAAATGATATTGGATTTGGATGGATTGAAATGCAAGCCAAAATTAGTTTGTGTAGCTGATGTTGCGAAGCAAGCATCAAGCATTCAAGTAGTTGCAAAGAGAACGAGGAAATTTGAACTAAACCAAGTTCTGACCGAAGTAACCAAATTACTGTCTGATTCTGAGGCTGATTATGATACTGTCTTGTGATGTGAGCAAATTTTTTCATCATTGCTCCCCTTACGGTTCATAGACTTCTTCACTGGAACATGTGAATAATTCTTTGAGGTATTCCCAAAATGAACAGCGATTAAGTAATTTGGTTTTCATGAATAAAGACCTATAGAATAAAATTAAGGTAGAGCTGGCTTCTGATACGTTTTACGACAAAGTGATCGATGAATTTGCCAAATAGAAACGAAGAAATGAAATTTAATAACTCATTATTTGTTGATTTTATTATTTTCTCTCCTAACCAATAGAGGGCATTATCCAGGATCTTATTGATGAGGCTATCGAGTCCAGTAGAGAGGGAGATCAGATCTGAAGCGGGGCCTATTTGTAGGAGTGTATTTTCTCCATGTAAAAATTACTTTACATCCCAAATTCAGATAGAGGAAGGCTCTCCTTTTCCCTCTTTACCTCGGAGACTTTATTCCTTGGTTTCATCACCACTGTAGTCACTGATATATATATATATATATATATATATATATATATATATATATATATATATATATATATATATATACTCGTGTAATGAACAACTTTATAATCAATTTTCCAGCTTAAAAATAAAAAAGTGTTACTACGTAGCCTTTGCCTGGACCAATTTTATTAGTTAAGATAATAAAGTTGTTGCTTTACATCAATCATTTTATTATCTATTCTATTGTGGTGTGATTTTATACGGTATTGCATTATTTTGAGTGTATTATTGTAGTTTTGAAAGTAAAAATAAGTGTTTGAATGTTTTCTCTTTATGTTATTGGATATTGAAGAAATAGTTTTGTATTCAGTTTTGGAAAAAAAGCATACATCTGACATAAAAAAAAAATTCATTAAAACCATTGGTGGAATACTGATGACATGTTAGGACAATTTATGACCACTTGATATTTGGTAGGGTATTCATTTGCATCAGTTACTGACTGACAGTGCCAAGTTACCCTTTCATCAAGTGATTGACTAAGTTCGTGATAATATTTTGCAACATCGTGAAGTAACAGTCCACAATAATTGTATATCAACTATTTCACCTTTTTAAAACTTAGACAACTAGCTATTAGAAAAGGATTAATCGCAAATTTGATATCAAATGAAGAAAAAGTAAGTTGTAAGAAATTCTCTATTTTGGAGGAATTTTTGAGAATTTTCTGAAAGGTTTTATTAGAATATGAATTTTAGAAAATTAGGATTTTTTGCTACAAGTAAGGAAATTTTGACAACAATCATCAAGGAAAATATTAATTTTCTATGTGCTGGTAAGCCATTGAAGTTTCATTAAAATTTGCAACAAAAATGAAAAATGGTTAAGTCTTTTCACTGTTTTGATTCATTTTGTTCAAAACTATATATATATATATATATATATATACTTCCACGTGGGCCGGCTGAAAAATTCAGAGGCTGATTATGATATTGCCTGGTGATGTGAGCAAATTTTTTCATCATAGCTTCCCTTACGGTTCATAGACTTCTTCCACCAGTGTTGTAGTGGATAGATCCCATCAATCAAAAATGTTGACATCATATAAACCTTTTAGTCCATGAACATTTCAGCCTACCTTCGTGTGTATATATGTATATATATATATATATATGTGTGTGTGTGTGTGTGTGTGTAAAAGAAAAGGCATAAAATTGTTAGAAAGAGACCTTATTGACCAGCCGTGCCCATCAAGTTATTTTTAGTGAGGGAAATGTGGATAATATAATGAGCAATATGTCTGCTCTCAGAATGAGTGGATTGCACAATTGAGACTTTGTATGCAAAAAATACAAAGATAAAATTGTGGTCTCGAACACACCCTCTCAGCTTCCCCTAACTCGTATAATCTATCTTCTCCTTTTTTTTCACACACACACACACACTGTATATATATATATATATATATATATATATATATATATATATATATACGTTTCTCCAGGTTACTTTTATCTGCACGTTTCTTTGATGTTCCTAAAGCTTACATATATACAGACAAAAATATAGCATATGTATTTGTTTAAATTTTTCTTTTCATATATGTGCCAAATGTATATACTAGTGTAATAAATGACATTTTAGAATAATTTTTCCTTCCCAAACAAGAACTCGTTCATTACATGAGATATGGTTTTTGAAACGCCTAAGCTTACCATCGTTCATTACATGCAATAAATGATTTAAAAAAAAACATTTTGTGGAAAAAATTGAAAGTGATACTTGATATAAATTTGTTCATTACTCGAGTATATAAAATATATTTCTACTTGATTGACCGTGTGTTGAGGTTTTAAAGATACATTAGATGATCCGTGAATTCTTTGGGTTCTCTTTGAAACTGCGTTTCATAATGATTGTGATACTCCTGTTCTAGAAGAAGTGACGGATTGGAATTAACATTTCATTTGTCTCTGTTATATCAAGAATTCGGATAATCAAAAGTTGACATTAAGCATGGATGTAGAACTCTCAAAATTATTATTCATCTGCCTATTTATAACCATAACTAATATGTATAGTAAAAGTTAGTAAAGTTGGCGACCGTAGTCAAGGGTGACCCGAAGGCTCCCTTTTCGATAGCTACTACACCAAGGTTTGAGGGGAGGGCTCTATTCCTTCCCCTGGATTGCTCCACTTGATCCTTACATTATAATGCTGAGTGTTAAGCAAGGAAGTACAAATAACATTTTTAAGGTTTCTTTCTTTCTTTGTTTAATGGCATATCAACTCTTTTTAGGTTATTTAATGCCAAGCCATTCCCCTAGAAGAACAGTAGTTGTACTATTTAACCCGTAACTGGGAGGATAAGAGGGTTCATACCTTTCCCAAGGGTATTTGCCCGAAAGTGAACGTAATAGCGCGACTGAAGTACGGACTCGCGTCCATCGCTTTAACCATTACACCACGAGGACACCCCCCCCCACTAACATTTTTAAATCTTTGGTATGACTCAAACATTCATGTACACAATTTTATACGCACGCATACGCTTGGATAAATACTTACAGATACATTTACTCACATGATTATATATATATATATATATATATACGTCAGTATACATATAAATATCATATACATCTATGCACCAATAGATGCATATATAGAGTCTTACATGTATATATATATATATATATATATATATATATATGTGTGTGTGTGTGTGTGTGTGTGTGCTGCATATATACAGGTTTGATATCTAAGTGTGCAGATAAGTCTGTGATTATGTTAAGGGACACAAAAAGGAACAAACTTTCGCAATATATGTACATGTAATCTTATCTTCCTCCACCAAAAATTAAATCTATTAGTCTTTTATTAAACAAAATTTTACCGTTATTCTTGACATTTCTATGGGTTCTCCTCTTGTATCAACATTTACAAAAAGTACAAGTCTTACGAACAAAATAAAAAGAAATATTACTTAACCTATAATTTAAGTTAGATGTATAGATATTTGATATATTGCTTGGTAAGAATTTGTCAAAAAATATGTTACTCAAAACTAAAACCAAAACAATACAAAACAAAAAAAGCCACTAGAATTTATCTTCAAAAAAGATTTCGGTTTTTGATTTTACTTAAGAAGCAAATATAAAAATGATAAAATATAACGTTGATTTCTTAATTGATTTATATTGCCACATATTCACCACTTTCTCGAATTATAATATATACGTTTAAATTCTTGACATAAGGTAACTATTATAAAAATATCTCATCAATAACGTTCAACTTATCTTCTCGTCTCATATATTATTTCATCAGAACTCAATAATAGTCATCAAAATAATAACGAGTGCTTATAAAAAATGACTTAAAAAATTTTTCTTTTCACAGACAAATAACATTTTTTTTAACATAAATAGTAATGACAACAAAACTGATAAAAATACATTCAACCGATTTTATTTATGCTTATCAAAAGCATTTGACGTAGACATTTGAATTTGAATGGGATTGATTGATGATGGGATTGATTAGTAATAACATATTTCGAAAGTTTAAAACTATAAAACATCATTAATGTTTCTTGTCTTCAATGTATTCCATTAAACAATGAAAATATCAATGACAAATTTTCTTTCTCTCGGTTGATTGCGTCTCTTATAACACACACACACACACACACACACATATATATATATATATATTGGCAATTCAATTGTCACCCTATCAAGTAAGACGATTTGTCATTTGTTTTGTCAAAGTACTAATTGCCCTCATTTTAATGAACACGTGTCTGAGTTCAGTCGTGTGCGCGCACGCATGTCTGCGTCCGTATTCTGTTTTTATTTTAATATCGGGCATGTTCAAATCCTATCATCAAACAATTTCCTTTATAAAAACGGATTGGATTTTTAATTCGGTCTGATAAGATCTTTGACTGGACTATCAGACGTCATTGAGATAATGAAATCAGAGGATCCCGTAACAACGCATCGAACTCCTTCGCTTTCTCTTGTTATACACCTCCCACAAATTTTTAAATTCCATTGATTGATAAAAACATAGTCAATTTTCTAAATGTTTAATGTTATATTTTGGTTAACTTTGGGTTAGATTAAAAGACAGAACTTGTATCATGAATTACATGTGTGTGTGTGTGTGTGTGTGTGTGTGTGTGTGTGTGTGTGTGTGCTGAACAACATTCAGCAATTCAACATTTGAGCAAAAGAGACTTGGACGGCGAGGGAACTTGAAATAAAGGATCTGCAGTAAATATTGGTGAATCTAACTGACATGTAAAAAAAAAAGCAACACCCACCCACACACACCAAAATGCAAATTCATATTACCCTGCCTAACGGTTATCGTCATAGGAAATAGAATCTGCGACCCGGGTTCAAATCCTGGATGAGGCTTTTTGGTTTCAATTCGTGCTAATGCCCTCGGAAAAAGTAAGACATTATGTTCTCCCCACAGCTATTGGTTAATAATAGGGAAGATTAGATTCTTTAGCCTTAGCTAGGCTACCAATCTAGGAGAAGGAAAACTCTTGATTTAAACCAGTTTGCAAATGACCTTGTGTCACATCTTGTTCGTGGCGGAATGGTTCGGTATATACATACACGCACTCAAAAACTCACACATACACACACGACACATATATATGTATATACTTATATGTATGTTTGTGTGTATATATGAATGAATACTAAAAACATTCCAAAGAAAAGGAAAGTAATTAAACTCACTTAATGAAAAAAAAAAAAAGAGTTACATATCTGTAACGGACCAGTCTGAATACAAACGAAAACATATTTATAGAAAGATTTAGATGTCAGCACTTTTGTTTGCTCATACCAAAATACATCAACCTATGTATGTATGTGTGTATGTATGGATGCATGTATATATGTACGTATTGTCTTTGTTCTTTCTCAAAAGCTAGCAGACACGTTTCTGTCCTTTGGGTCTTGTCTCTCTCTCTAAAGGCTTCCCGTCGGCACGTGACTTATTACGCAAACGATGAAATTCGAAACTTTCATCCGCCAGAAAGTAGAATATCAATGAAAATAGAGACTCTAACAATTTCTGCCTTCCTACCATTTCCTTCTTCTCTTTCCTTCCTCGCATCTATCTATCTATCTATCTATATATCTATCTATCTATCTATCATTTTTTTTACCCATATCTAGCTAGCTTGTTAGCTGAATTAGCGTTTTACTTTTACCAGGTTGTGGAAAACTGTTGAATTGTCCATGGTTAAATGCTATGAATTCAATTTCAATCTGGCTTCGATATACTGAAACATATATCTTACTATGGTTAAAATAGTAGTCAGCTCTCTAGCCTTGGTAGGAATACCAGTTTAGGAGAAGGACAATTCTGAATTAAAATCCGCGCTAACAGCATGATAGTGTAAGGCCCATCACTCTGAATGTCTTACAAGTCTTGAAAAGGTTTGAGCTTTTTAATAGGCTGAAAAAAGAAAAACCCCAAAACAAACCCTCTGCTACTCTGTGTGTGTGTGTGTGTGTGTGTGTGTGTGTGTGTGTGTGTGTGTGTGTGTGTGTGTGTGTGTGTGTGTGCTGTACATAATTTCTGTTTGTACATAAAATTCATGATGAATACTTTTTATGCTTGTTTTTCCAAGCTTAATTTTTTCAAAGTAATTTCGCTTCAAAATTATCATAAACGCGAGAAAAATTTCAATTTCATTAACTTTTCATCAAACAAAATATTATATAAAAATAAATCAAGGAAATCTACGCATTCCACAATAGGTAATAAAATCCATATATGTATTTACCGAACCCTTCCGACAATGGCAGGAGAAACAATGATCATTTTTAAGCAGAGAAAAACTGGTTTGAATTCAGAATTTTCTTTCTCCTAAACTGGTTGAGTCTACCCTACTATTTACCCACAGCTGAACAGGGAACAGATTGGTTCATGTCTTTTCCTAAGCGAAGTGAAACACTAATAACCTCATTTCATATGACGATAACGATTACGCAAGGGGTATCTCCATAAATATAATATAATTAGGTCGGTTTAATATTATTTAATCAATCTTTTTTTTTTTTTTGCTCGCAGAGAAGATTTTCAGTGTTGTAGTAATTGTAAAACCGAATCAATTTTGATAAAATCTCGATCATTTTATATTCAATAAATTTTTGCTTTTCACCTGGCCACAAAAATTGCAATAAGAAACTCTTCATACAATATTTTAGTGTATTTTAAAATTTTTTTATTTCTTTACCCACATATTACGAAACTTTGGACAATTCGATTATTTCATTTTGTCAATGTGTTAATGCATCTATCTAGCTTATGTCATAATATTTTTTCATGGCTCCTAGAGAATTGGATCGGTGCAGTTGTCGAGTGGTATCCGAGAGACACTAAACAATAACTTGTAAGTCTTTTAGGACGATTGTGTCAAGCGATCCAATCTCATCCAGAAAAGAGTAAGATCAAAAACGGAATGGAAATGCATTACGGCCAGGGATATGAAAAACATGTCAAATTAGCCAATAGAAATACCAAAATTTGAACATATGCGTTTCTTTTTCAATGTTAGATTTCAAAATTATATTTTGTTCCTGAAGAACATTAAATTTAGAAGTTAGATTGTTTAATCTTAACGGCATGTTAACCTATTTAGAATTATTTTATGCCGAGACGTAAAGGAATCATTAAGTTTTTTTTTATGTAGACATTATTATTTTTTGTGTAATTGTTTCATTGGAATTTTTTCATTATACTCGACCCGATGGAAAGTGAATAATGTTTGTACACGGCTCAATGGAATCTAAATAATCATAGAACCGATCTATTTGACCCATAAACGGCATCCTACTTGGTACTAACGCTCTAGTTCACAGTGTCCCTGAGGGTAATGATAATGAAGGGGTACTCCACACTCCCCAGATATGCAAAACTGGTACCTTACCAACAAATGCAGTTTAATGTCATACCCAGGACACAAGAACTTTTAAAAAATCGAAATTTCATCGTCGTTGTTTAGCATTATTTCAAATAAAAAAACATTAGTAAAGGGTTTAAATATTCAATAGGCATTTTTATAGTCAAATTTGACAAGCATTATTTAGGTTTTTTTTCTACTTGTCGGACTGTAATCGCACCATTTGTCGACAAGAATTCATTTATTTTTATCTATTTATTTATTTTATTCGAAAAGAAATTTCTGTAAGTCGCTATGAGCAGGGTTAGGGTTGAGGCAACAGTTTTCAGTGTGAGACCTGAAATCATGCTTTTTACTCATTCTGTAAAGAATGCATAATCCCAAATAAGCTCCACCCTCGTTAAATAATCTGGATTGAACATTTTCAATATTTCTTCCCAAAAGAAGATTTTCTTTAAAGGAAGAATCGAACTCTGAAAATTTTAGAAATCAATTCAGCTTAGGATTTTTTTTTTACAATCCTTGTCAATTTTCGAATTAAAAACAACGACCCCCCCCCACAGAAAAAACAACTTCTGATCTCCCACTGAAGTTTTGTGAGTCATCACGAAATGAATAAACAAATAAACTCAACCTTGATAAACAGAGACTTTTTCTAACGCTTAAATCGTGAATTCACGTCTTCTTACATCTCGCTTAAGATGAATAAAAGAATAAAAAGAAATCGTTTGAAATAATATCAGTTTGTTCTGATACAAAATTATTTTTGTTTTTTCTTCCTTTTTAACTTCCAGCATCAAACCATTACCAATGTATAAAAGTCATTCAATACCCGACTATACCAAAAAAAAGTCTGCAAACCACTGCTACTGCTATACAAAAGTAAACTCTACAGGAATTGTTAGCATGAAAAAACAAAAAAGAGGGAGGTGTCCTCGTGGCGTAGTGGTTAAAGTGATGGACTGCGGAATCGAAGGACGCGAGTTCGCATTCCAGTCGTGCTATTACGTTCACTTTTGGGCAAATACCCTTGGGAAAGTTATGAACCCCTTTATCCTCCCAGCTATGGGTTAAATAGTACCACTACTGTTCTTCTAGGAGAATGGCTTTGGCATTAAGTTACCTATAAAGGTTGATGCGCCATTAAGGAAAAATGAGGATTTGAATGAGAGAAAACAATTGATGATACAGCGATACAATCATTCGAACATTTTTTTTATTCTTCGTCTCTCCTGACAATTTTATTTTCACTAACATATATATATATATATATATATATATATATATATATATATATAGGTTGCTAAATTCATAAATAAAGAGTGCTGAACTTCAGTTTGGATATCTATATTATGACAGCGTTTACACAGAGTGAACAGCGCTTGGTGAGTGTTATTTTCTTGCCTAGTCGTGTCAAGCTGTCTTTGGAAGAAGAAGAAAAAAAAAGATTTGGTAAACACTTTTTGACATTTTTCCGATAATGGTCCAGCGTCATGGGCATTCATATAAGAAGTATTTGCTTCTGAACCATATAAGCTATGACGTTATCATCTCTCATGGAATATCATTTAATAAAAGCGGATATTATTAGGTTTTATTTCTAAACAAATTATGCTCCATTTAAATACGGCAACAAAAATTACAAAAATGTATGTTGCTATCCAACTCCATTACTCCGAGCAAGATATTACCCAAAGACAATTTTTAAACCGAGTACACCTGATTTGAATTAAGAGTCTCCTTCTCCTTGGTTGCTCTCCCTTGACTAAAGAGCCTAGATTGCCCTATTATTCACCCATAGACATAGAAAGATTAGCTAGAATTACGGCGGTTTTCACAAATGTATTAGCGCCAACGGAAAACTAAACAGCTTCGTTTAAGAATTGCTGATTCCGTTTCCTATGACAAAAATCGATACACAAGGCAAAAATGTTCTGATATGAAAATACAGTCATCCCAAAATAGGTTCATGTATTATTATACAATATCATTTTTATTGCAGTGTCGATTGCAAAAATAACTAAATATACCTATTTTAATTCTACAGTCATCCAATTGAAATAATCCAATTTTGCTATCTTTGTTTAAGAAAATTCATTTTCATAAATGTTTACATATGTACTTATTCATGAGCGATATATATATATATATATATATATATATATATATATATATATGGAGAAAATATAAAATATGGAGAAAAGATAGATAGGAACTACACAAGAATGCTGCGTGCTGTTTTGATAAAATCCTGGAAGCAGCACCCACAAAACAAAACAACAGTTGTATGACTACTTGCTTCTTATCTCACAAACCATCAAAGACGAATAAAGAATGCTGCATATTGCTAGAGAAGCCGAGACGAATTCATAAGCGAAGTTTTCCGGTGGACTCCCACTCATGGACATACTTTTGCTGACTTACCAGAAATACCTACAGTCATCAGCTCTGTGTGGACCCTGAATGCTGGGAGTGATGGACCATAAAGGCGAATTGCGCGCGTGCGTGCGCGGAGAGAGAGAGAGAGAGAGAGCGAGAGACAGAGAGAGAGAGAGAATTCATCCTGGCAGCATGACTTGATGATGATAAAGACTGTAATCACACACACACACACACACATACACACATACATACATATATATATATATGTGTGTGTGTGTGTACGAGGATCATTAAATAAGTTTACAGATTTTTTCGTATGGACACTTTTATTGATAGTACACACATGAAAATCTAGTCCCCTTCGAGGTAATTTTCTCCGGCTGCAATGCACTTGTACCGTTCCAACAACTTCTGCAAGGCCCCATGGAAGTCCTCTTGTGGGAGCGTGTCAGTGACCTTCGTCACAGCCTCTTTCATCTCCTCAATTGTCTCATAACGACAGCCTCTGAGCTTAGGGAATAAGCAAAAGTCATAGGAAGCAAGGTCTGGACTATAGGGAGGCTGAGGAACTGTCTTGATGCCCATCTTGGTCAAATAGTCTGTGACAAGGACTGAGTTGTAGACTGGTGCATTGTCCTGGTGGAAATTCCACTGACCCGATTTGAAGAGTGCTGGCCTCTTCCCTAAGAATCTCTTCCTGAACTCCCTTAAAACCTCAACATAGTAACCCTAACCCTGTCCGTTAGGCCAATCAACTCTGGTGTATTGACTTCCTTTCTCTTCCCACACCTCCCATCATCCCTCACAGACTCCTTGCCTTCCTTGAATCTCTTATGCCACTCCAAAACTGATGCTCGATTCATACAAGATGCTCCAAAAGCAGTCTGAAGTATTGCATACGTTTCTGTGGCATAATTCTTTCCAAGTTTAAAACAGAATATTATTGCATATCGTTCTTCGAAAGTGTCCTCACGTCCAGATTGCATTTTTGACATTCATCAGCTGTGACAATCAGGCTTTAGTAGGGTGTATTCCAATTGCTGCTGTAGCTGTTCATTTGAACCTGAAATCATAAAAACTGGTCAGTCATATTATAACATGTATAGCAATAACATACTGAATTTGCAAGAGTCTACGACAATTTTAAATGCCTGTACAAAAAAAGCCTTGAAATTTATTGAAGGACTTAAGTATATATATATCTATATATCTATATATATATAATTTTAGTCATTGATCGGAATCAATTATGAAAGAATGATCAATTTCAAGGATAGAGTATATTTAAATGTAGCATTAAAGCAGAAGTCAACGCTAAATTCTATCTCGATGAAGATCACTAAAAGCGGGAAAATGATAGTCTTCACACACTTTTTCACAGTTAAAATTTAGTACATAACGTTTTACAATACCTTTGATTCCCTTTCATTTATGGTCAACTAAATGTGTGTTCCTAAACACTTGGTGTTACACACACACACACACACACACACACATATATATATATACTTAAATGAAACGTCTCTCTCTCTCTACCTCCCTCTCTCTCTATCATTGAATGCTCCAGGCAGGTCCTCTAGACTGCATCCAGTGTCCGTATAAAGCTAATATATGTCAGACCTTGCTGGTTTGTCAACCCTGGTGTGTTCATATGTAGGAGTCCATTGGAGAACATTGCTTATGAATTCGTCCTTACTCTACCACCTGTGCCGGGCGTGTTTTTGATCGTCTTACTTGGATGTTTAGTGAGATGGGAGGCTAGTGGCCGTACAACTAATGTTCTGTGGTCTACTGCTTGATATATATATATATATATTTCACACAAACTCACAAACACAAGAGATAGATAGATAGATAGATAGAACTTTTTTTGGTTCAACTCGAGAAAAGCAAATATTTTAAAAGACTAGTTCCGCAAATGAATTCGAAAGTAGTACTTTAGGTTTCATTTCATATAATTATACTCTACACGTGTTTGCAACTTTATACTCTTCTTCAGGAGGTATTTATCCGTTTTCCCACCGAACCAAAGTATGACACAAGACCACTTTGTTGTTGGAGCCTCGCAGGCGTAAAAATAACTTAACCACGTCGGTACTCCCATAATAAGGCTTCTCAGACGCCAAGCGATGAATTTAGTCCTGCAAGCAGGAAAAGACATGAGAGGACGGTCACCAGAGGTCAAGTGATCATATCTTTTACGCAAGTAACTCGCACGATTACCAAGTGATCGGCCCAGCCGGCCTCTATAGTAAATATTGTTTTCTTAGGGTTGTGATGCTTTTTAATTTCAGGATTTGTGTCTGGGAATGTCCTGTTGCAATTAATTATCTATGAAATCCTTTGGCTTCTACAGATATTTTTGATATATATTTACAAGAATGTACTCTGTGTGTGTGTGCGTGCATTCATGTATGTATATCCCTGTATACACACCTGTACACATATATATTTTCAGGGTTGTTTTTTCTTTTCTCACTCTTCCTTCCTGAGTTGAATGTAAAATATCTAACTAGACAATCAACACAAAACCTAAATTTTTCAATCTATCAACATACAAATTAAACAAATTAAACACAAATCAAATTGATTTACTAAAACTGAGCCTAAAATTTTTCCCCACACCAAAAAGTAAAATAGGCGAATTATAAAAAAGATCTCAAATAATTTGAAAGAAAATTTAGATTGATAAAAAATTAGCAATAAAAAATACAGATGACTCTCAGGTAAAAAAATAAATCCAAATTCTTCACGGACAAAGAAAATAATAGAGTATTAAACACTTTCTTTGAAAACGTCAGGAATATGAACCAAAATGAAAAACCAATACAACAAAAAGACAATCCTTTAAAATAAACAGGAAAACAAAAACATAATTATGAAAGAAGCTGAAAAGGGAAGTGCTTTAGTTATTTTAAATTGAATATATCACACAACAAAAATCCCAGAAATACGAAGAGATGGAACCAACTGTAAATTAACAGTTACAAACATAGACAATGATATCATATGAAAAATTACAAATTTCTTCAAAATGCACCATGAAACAATAACAGGAAAAATTCAAAAAACGTAGTATACATAATTGAATATTGCAACTGTAAAAACAAAGTATAGATAGGATCGACTCAGGCTCTAAACAACAGGGTTTCCTTACATAAAAGTAACATCAAATAACCAAAAAATAGAAAATTCTTTTTCAAGACACTTTTACAAATGCAGTAAACGAATTTTTAAAGTAATGCCAATATATGAAAATAACGACTACTCATTACTCCAAATAAAGGAAAAAATCATAGATAAAATCAAACTGATATTTAACAGAGCCTAACTTTACATACCACCCTACACACACAACCAAACTTCACGCGCTCACTCACAAACGTGAATATATAGACACACAGACTATCTTACTTTCAACCCAGGGAGGAAGAGGGCGAAAAGAAAAAACGACAACCCTGAAAATATAAGGCTGGGTATTCATGGATATACATAATATATGTACAAACACAGATTCATTCTTGTAAATAAAAAAAACAACAACATCTACCGAGGTCAATAGTTTTCACGGACGATTAACTCTAACAGGACATTCACAGACACAAATCCTGGAATTAAAAAGACTCTCAACCCAATCAAAACAATCTTCATTATAAAGGCCAAATAAATAGACTGTTTTAAACATTATTTGTCTCCTGAAGAAGACCATAAAATTGAAACTCGTATAGAGCATAAGTATATGAAATAAAAACTTCAAGTACCAAATTCAAATTCATTTGCGGACTTATTCATCTTTATATATATATATATATATATATATATTTTTAGTAAAATATAATTTATTCATGAATGATTTAACTATGAAATTATTTCAATTTATAGTATCTCCGCCATTATTTTGAATCACCTCTTACCATGTGTCAGGTAGATTATTGTGTCCTCTCCAGTAAAATTCAGCTGGTCTCGAGCTGAAGTTTTCCGCAGTTGGAGCATTTTGTAGAGAACGAAAACAACGCAAGTCACTGACTGGAAGGTCTGATTAATATGAGAAGTAGGGTAGAACAGACCAGCCTAAATCCAATATTTTTCTGTGTGATTCTTGCTGAATGTGGCTATGAGTTATTATAGGAAGCACAACATTCTCCAGTTGACAAGTGAGGGGAGTTTTCTTTGATGATTTTCATGCACACGTTGTTGCTGTTGAGTGTATAAATCTACATTGAGTGTCTGAATGTGGTTTAAAAAATCGAAAAGAATAATATCACAGCAATCCTACCATCGACCCAGCATAATTTTTTTTTCTTGAAGCTCATCCTTTGGAGTAGGCTGAAGAGTTTCATTATTGTCAATTTACTACCTTTTGTGTTGAACATTGTGATAAAAATATTTCGTCACGATCATTCTTTACCTTGAAAGAAGACTTGTCACTATGGATATGTTATTTTCTTTATTCTTCTAAATAATGAATATGAGGAAGCCAAACGCCCAGCTTGCTCACTTTTCCTATCTTTTTTTTTGGTTTCGGCATATTGTAGTTGTGATGCGTTGCTTCCAAGTCTTAATTCTCGTATACTTTTGTACGGACTGTATTCTACCTATTCTCTTAAAGCATCTTGATCGAGGTCTAATGAGCGTTCCGGTTTGGGTTCATCTCTCGATAATGTATCGCTAGAACGAAACTTTGAAAAGCAATTTCAAACTTGGCAGCCAGTAATGACTCCTATATGAATTTTCTTAGCTGTTACTGTAAAAAAATTTGCTTCTCTTAAACTCCCACATTACAAGTCGAATATACACTTTCAGTTTCTCCATTTTAGGAGCGTGAGATCATAGATTAAATTATGATACGCTCCCATTTATCATTGAAATAAGAATGCCTGATGAAGGCAACTTTAATTAGATAATTTCCTGCTGTATTCAAAATATTAGTTTGAAGTGCGTAGTTACAACTTGCTTTTAAAATGACTCGACCTAACACACACACACACATATATATATATATATATATATATATATATATATATATATATATATAATTTGCCAAGTAAAAGAGAATACATTAGGATTTTAAGTAAAGATATATTCAATAAAAAACATTTTTTGATTTGTACACACGTTAAACTTTCACGGACAGAAAAAATTCTAGAATAAATCAACCTCGTTGCGGCCTGAGAAACAAGTGCAAGATTAAAACAGGTGGTCCTCGTTAATGGCAGCCTCCAACGAGTCGTTTGTATTGTGAAGCCGCTTGTTTATCTGCCTCTTGACAACACTTCAAATGTCGTTGTTTGGCGGATTCAAATCAGGAGAGTTAGCAGGTTATATGATCGATGGTAACATGACCACAAAAATGTATCGGTCTGTCACTGCTGGTTCAAGTGACCCATCCAAAGAGAAAAGATACCAGCAGACATTTGTGTAGTAATGTAATCGTCACTGGTAAGGGTTACCAGTGAACCTTGTGACTAACAATAGAGTGTCAATAGCAAGAAACTCTGGCGATGGGGGCGAGAAACGGTCGTGTAGAAGTTGAAAACTTTTGGAGAAGAACCAGTTAGTAATCAACAGGAGATAGGGACCACCTGAATTTCGGAACTATCGAAACTGTCACAGTCCTTTTAGAATTTCTTCCACTGAATAAAAAAGTACAGCTTGTATTTGTATATATGCGTAATTCATGAATCCATTTAATTTCGTGTTTTCTACGCGTGTGTTCGGAATAGAACGCTGTGTTTATAAGGATTCATTTGATATTATCCAGGGTGTGTTCAGGTAGATTAAAGTGTTGGGCTACAAAGGAGTATGGAGATTTTATGCGGATGGCTTGTTTGTGGTCGCGGAATCTTTGAGGGAAATGAGCGCCTGTTTCCCCGACGTAACCTCCGTTGTGCAAAAAATGTAGTATACTCCGTTGCCCCGGAGTATACTACATTTTCTGGCAAGAAAAAATTTGGGGGTTGAATTTTAATATTTGCGTTCATATGCCAATAAGGAGACAAAGCCACAGGGATTATTGCACGTTTAGATAAGTTATTTCTTTCTACGTGATATGAGAAGACAGATTGGGTGGTTGTCGTTTAGCGTTGCTGGTTGTTTGTATACATTTGGTTTGGGGATCTATTTTCATGGGTTGGAAATCTTAAATTTATGTATGAGTGAGTTTATATCTGTTATGGCTGAAATGGAATTATACACACACAAACATGGACTCATTTCAGATATGAGCTTCTCACAGAGGTACCGATAATTTCGAAATAAATAATCCGATACACGTCTTGTAATAAATGCGCTATAATACAAGTAAATGATTTGGATTAACAAATGACACACATGCAAACACAGACATGATACGAGGAGCATACGGTAAGTTTCCAGACTTTTTTCCTACGGGCATTTAGAATTGTCGTAGAATCTCGAAAATTCAGTATGTTATTGCTATACATATTATGAAATGACTGATCAATTTTTATGATTTCATGTTCAAATGAACAGCTACAGCAGCAATTGGAATACACCCTACTAACGCCTGATTGCCACGGCTGGTGAAATGCAAAAATGCAATCTGACACTTTAGAAGAACGATATGCAAGAAAATTCTGTTTTAAACTTGGAAAAAATGATGCCACAGAAACGTATGGAATGCTTCAGACTGCTTTTCGACCATCATGCTTGAATCGAGCATCAGTTTTTGAGTAGCATAAGAGATTAAAGGAAGGCAGGGAGTCTGTGAAGGATGATGAAAGGTGTGGGAGGAGTAAGGAAGTCAATACACCAGAGTTGATTGGCCAAACGGTTAGGGTTAGGGTTACTATACTGATGTTTTAAGGAAGTTCTGGAAGAGATTCTGAGGGAAGAGGCCAGCACTCTTCAAATCGGGTCAGTGGCTTTTCCACCAGGACAATGCACCAGTCTACAACTCAGTCCTTGTCACAGACTATTTGACCAAGATGGGCATCAAGACGGTTCCTCACCGTCCCTTTAGTCCAGACCTTGCTCCCTGTGACTTTTGGTTAATCCCTAAGCTCAGAGGCTGTCTTTATGAGACAATTGAGGAGATGAAAGAGGCTGTGACGAAGGTCATTGACACGCTCCCACAAGAGGACTTCTATGGGGCCTTGCAGAAGTTGTTGGAACGGTACAACAAGTGCATTGCAGTCGGAGGAGATTACTTCGAAGGGGACTGGAATTTCATGTGTGTACTATCAATAAAAGTGCTTCTTTTCCAACGGCCTTAAATGTCAGTACATTTTTTCAGCGTTTTCTTTGGACTAACAGAGTTATTTCTTTGTATAAGCTATGTCATGTTTAAGAAATTTGTAAAATATATGTATATCTTGTTTTTTCATATTTTATATTTAGATACCGTCGGATTTATTTTCATTTCCTCTAATATATATATATATTAAACAGATCTATTTGCTCCATTAGATTAGAAGCTAACAGGTATGTC
This sequence comes from Sepioteuthis lessoniana, assembly GCA_963585895.1. Classification (NCBI taxonomy): domain Eukaryota; kingdom Metazoa; phylum Mollusca; class Cephalopoda; order Myopsida; family Loliginidae; genus Sepioteuthis; species Sepioteuthis lessoniana. The sequence continues at coordinate 93,545,544 of OY757926.1, read as the reverse complement.
CACTTCTGGTCTGAGTGGACCTGGGAGTAATGGTAATGAAGTAGTGCACTACAATACCCAGTTGTCCAGAACTAGAACCATCCCTATCAGATGCAGTTTAGTGTCATATAGAGAACCCCCTTTGAGGGGGTGATTCTTACTCCTCTACAAGGAATACGGATAGCTTATTCAAAGCCCTCTCGATACGGTATACACACACACACACACACACACACACACACACATATATATATATATATATATATATATTATATATAAGTTCACACACACACGGGTGTCTATATGTATGGTTATGTATTCTGTTCGGTTCAAAACTAATCATTACATTGATTGTCCGGTCAATAAAGCATTAAATTTAGTGTGGATTCTTTTTCGGACTTGGAATGACCATAACGGAGAGAGCGTGTTTATCAAGAGATCGAAATTTCTATTGACCTCTTTCCAAATTTTTCATCTCATCAATATAAACTGTTGGTATAAAGATTGAAGAAAATTGGCACTTGCGAGATTATCATATCTTTTTCCTCTGTTTAAAGTTAATTATTAGAGAAACGGGCTTCGTTTTAAAAGGTTCTAAAAGTGGATTCAAATAAAGATATGTTAATAATCTAGTGCATCTATCTATCTGTCTATCTATCTATGTATTTTCATCTGTTCATCTGTCTGTCTCTGTCTATATCTCATTCATTTCTGCCTATCAAGCTATCTTTTGCCCATTTCGGCTGGGGCTGCAGAATACACCGACTGCATCTCTGCAGAGGGATAAGACCCTCACTTACAATGAGTGTCCTGGATATGACATTAAACAATCTGATGGTGATGCTCCAGTAATGCTAGAGCTTTGGGGAGTGCAGAGTACTCCTTCATTGCCATCACTCCCAGGTCCACTCTGACCCAGAGTGATAGCACCTGATAGCGTCCTATCTATAGGTCAAATAGAACAGTTTGACATTTAAACCAAGTGCAAAGAATGACTTGTTAGAAATAGAACTGTTTGATCATTTAACCGTGTATAAACATCACTGACGTTTGATTGAATTTTTAGCAATACTTAGCAATATTATTATTTACGCTAAATTGAATTGCTAGATATTGAATTGTTTGATCATTTAACTGTGTGTATATTCAAAATGTGCTAACAAATCATATATTTAATATATATGTAAAAGCAGAATTTGGCATTAAATAACCTACAAGGGTTGATATGCCATAAAACCAAACCAAACTATCTGGCTATCTCAGTGTGTAAATCTCTTTCTCACCCTCTCCCTCTTAGCCTATTCATATCTATCTATCTATCTATCTATCTATCTATCTATCTATTTAAGTTCTGAGTTCCGAAAGAAGATGTTGAGATGGGCCAAACATGTTGCAAGGTTCACAAGCAACAGGTGGACCTGTGTAGATGTCAAGTGGTATCCAAGCTAACAGAAACGACACATTCAGAAGACATCTAATACGACGGGAAAATGAAATTATTTAGTGATTAAAAAAAACAAATCAATATGAAGATGAAGAGCAAGATCAAGAATGAAATAGAAGCGATGAGAAAAACTTAACCAATAAGGGATAATGTGATATATATATATATATATATATACTATATATATATATATATATATATATATATATATATAACAGACTAAGCATGTTTATTTCAATTTTTCATTGTTATAGTTCTGTTTGTTGATATCTTTACATTTATATCTTTGTTCGTTATCTTTTCTACTCTTTATATATATATATATATATATATATATATATATATATATATATATATATATATATATATATATATATATATATATATGTGTGTGTGTGTGTGTGTGTGTGTGTGGATGACTATAGAGATATATGATGAGTTCTGATAGAACGAAACAGATCTGTCTGTGGATGACTATATATATATATATATATATATATATATATATATATATATATATATATATATATATATATATATATGTGTGTGTGTGTGTGTGTGTGTGTGTGTGTGTGTGTGGTGCAAGATAAAACATAAAATGAATTTGTATTTTTCTGGTTGGGGGAGGATACACTCGTCAGATGTGATCAGGCGATTGTATTTTTGATATATACATCCCCCACCGCAAAAATACATGAAACTGACAGTTATGAGGCAGCCACAGGAGTGAGTTTAACAACTATTTATTTTTGATCATATATATATATATATATATTATATATATATATATATATATATATATATATATATGAAACTTAAAATCAGTATGTTTAAGTATCAATTTAGCTGGTAAAGATGGCTGTCTTCTATCAAGATATACCAATCATATATATCACAGAATATCTTTCTCTCAAAAAAAGAAATGTATCTTCATCTTGTTCGGTTTTATATTTGAAACCCTTCTTGAATCAGTGAATATTAAAAACATTTTTGTTTTTATTGAACTTTACTCCTAAGATTATTTTATGTATTGTTTTAAAGACTTTGATTACATATAAGTTATGTGACACCAATAATATTCATCGTATAATTTATTAAGACTTTGGTTCCACAATATTAATGTTTTCGTTAAGTATCTCATATTATTATCAATGCTATTCAGCAGTAATTTTGTTTTAAATCATTTAATAGCAGATATAAGAAGTGAGATTCAAGTAACTTTAAAACATTGATTGATAATATATCTCAAAGCCACTAATGAAACAATATCTGGCACTTTTGCCTAAAACTGATTTCAGCAATTTAAGTGACTTATTTCATGAAATAAAATAAATGATCATCAGTAGTCGATTATGACGCTGTAAAATGCAAACATGGCTAATGTGCTGGATTCCGACATCGTAGTGAGCGAGTTCGAACTCCAGTCGCGCTATTATTTCAGATTTATTGCCCCTTGGGAAAGTTATGTTCCTCCTTATCTCCCCCATTAATGTGTTAAATTTGTGCACTCTAGTTCTTTTACAAGGATGGCTTTGGCATTAAATAACACACGAAATTTGATGTCATTAAAAAAAGAAACCAAACAAAATCAATAAAATGCTACTAAAAGGAAAGGCTAACTATCAGCGATTGAAGACCTTTGGTAGTGTTAGGAGTATCAAAAATATCATATCTGGAACATCACATTGGCTTTTAAAACATACCGAAGCACTGATAAAATGTTCCTTGAACTGTCGGTTGATATAAAGCGATAATACTTATAATACGCTCAAATAAATGAAGACACAAACTGATATCCCCCCCCCCCATCGCATTTTATAGTAAAGGATCATAACCCCCCAGCCCTTCTCTGTTACGGGCTCATATCCCCATCCACTTCTTTGTATTGTTTCTTTTTCATTTTGATGTAATTATTTATGTTTGTTTTGCTCAACCCGTTACTCTTTTTTCTTGGGTCATTTGGATTACCAACATGGTGTAATTGTGATTATACAATTTCTAATGAGTTTTCTTCTCACTGGGTGTACCAAACTTCAGTTCTTGTGGCAAACTAAGCTGACTGATTGATTAATTTTTTAGTTTTCGTTTCTTCTTTGTATTTCTCTCTCTTCTTTCTTGATTGTTTTTTTTTTTACTAAGGATGTCTAAAAATGCGCACCTGCTAAAGCACTTTAAAAACTTCCCCCTAATCGGCTTATTATTGATTTTAATAACATTTTCTCTCTCTAAAGCCATAAAAGATGAGGATATTTTTAAAATATTTCTCCTCAAAATTCTGAGCCAACTTTTTAAAAATTGTTTTCTTGCCATACACCAATCTTTCTCCCACCTCAATCATTTAGGTTATTTGACTTCATCAAAGAAGGTGCAGGTAATTTTTTATGTGTTTTCGCGATAATTCCATGGAAAATTAGGTTTTGCTAATACTTTTTATTGCGGTTTGTCTCTGTGCTCTACGGACGCTTTATTTTTTCAGTAAAAAAAAGGTACAATATTTCTCTTGTTGCCTTTTTTAATTCATTCGTTTTCGAAATTTAACCTTCTAACGATGTTTATTTAAGATTGACATCCGTAGGTTAAATTCATACACTCAAAACAAGTGATTGGGATTTTGTTAATAAATGTAAAAATACTGAATAAATAAATAAATTCGACTGATTACATAAAAAACTTTTTATGTAAATGATTCTTTTTTAATCTTTGTCTTTTTGAGTATGATATTTTTCTACGGAGACCCGTTAGATGAACCAAAATAAAATCATGTTGAGTATTTATTAACATAAAAACAGATTTTTCATGATCCATACTTTACAAGTAAGGTTGCATAGCTTTAAACAAAAATATTGCCAACAAAAAGTTCACACGTTTTTTACATGTCTTTTTTTTTTTTTACACTCAGTCTTCTTCGTCTTCTTCTTCTTCTTCTTCTTTGAAAAGAGCTGTGTTCGTATAAGTACTATTGTATGGTTGCACCACTTGGACCATAATGAAACGCTTGAAGAAAAAGTTAGATGGAAACAATGCAAGGATGTTGCTTGTTGCTTTGAACAAATCTAGAAAGCATCTCCCCCCACCAAAAAAATAGCAGTTGCACAACCATTTACATTCTATCTCACAAATTTTTAAAGTAGGATCAATAAGACATACTGGGGACTGCTTGAGAAATACGGACGAACTCATAAGCAACGTTTTCCTATTGATACACCAGTGTTGGCCGACAAGCAGAAACGTACATTCATTACGACTTTTTAGACACTGGGTGCCGTTTAAAGGACTTACAAAGAGCGATGGCTGATAGGGAAGGATGGTAAGAAAAAGTCAAGGGAGTTAGTGCGGTCATGATTCATTTCCCACTACTTTTTCCCTCTTTTTTTTTTTTACTTGCATTTTTATTCTATTTTTGGTCTCTCACACAATATTTATGTAATGACTATCCTTTGTACAAGCAATCATTTCGAAAGATAGTTACCATATGCGAGAATACTTGAAACAAATCAAATTATTTTTATAAAAAAAAATCAAGTTAAAATGTTGCCCTTTCTTGACCTCTTTTACACATCTTACTCAACCTTTCTTACACGTCCAATTGGATAATCCTTCCTTACACCTCAAATTGGATAATCCGCACAGTTTTTCGATTATTGATTTAAAAAATCTGTTGTATGACTTAAAAATAGATCTATACGTTTTGTAGCAATAAAAGTCCCGTCTCCTATCATTAAGTCAGCGCTAGTATGGAAATCGGTGCTTTGGGGGTTGGCGCATAAGTAACAAGACGCCATTCAGGTTGGCGCTATTCCAATCTTTGAGGGATCACTGGTATTTTACAGAGAAGTTACCTTCAATCAAAACAAAATAAATTTGATTTGATGACCTGGCTTGGAGAGAAGGACAAATGAGAGAGTAGGCATGAACCCAATGCTAATTTTACTCGTTGCAGGTTATGATGTTCAGTTTATATTCCCAGTTATCAATTTATGTAAGATTATTTTTGTAATCACGAGGCTAATTGCTCCAGAAACTATCGAACGCGTCTCTATTCTCTCATTTCTTCTCAACCTGGTCAGAGAGATTTGTCGTTGTCCTTTAAGAATTTTTGTCTGTTTATTGAAACAGTGACTGGAAAATTCAATCTATCTATCTATCTATCTATCTATTGCAATCTGGGGGGGGTCCTCGTGGTGTAGATGCTGCTGGACTGTTGTACGTTCGAACTCCAGTTGCGCTATTACGTTCACGTTTAGACTAATACCATTTGGAAAGGAATGAACCCCTTATCCCCCCCCCGGCTAGGGAGTGAGCGAATAGTATCACTGTTATTCTTCTACAAGGGTGGCTTTGGCATTAAATAACAAATGGAGATAGATAAGAACAGAATGGCATATCTATCTATCTATCTATCTATCTATCTATGTGTCTTCTTATCTCTATTTATTTTCATCCTTTTATAAATATTCACTTCTAAATCATTATAAATATTTTTACAGTTGGATAATTTAGATTTCTCCTGACATTACATTGTTTTCGTACATAAACCCAAGAAACATCATTTAAATAGAAACTCGTTGTACCTGTCCATATACCATATCAAAAGAAAAAAAAATTCCTTCCTTAAATGTCTGTCTATAAGTTCATCAAAAAATAGAATTAACAAGTATTTATTTTAGTTTCATTAAAAACACACGCTTCAATTCGAAACAGATTTGATATTCTTTTGTAAAACGACAAAATATCATAATATCAAATTGAAATAAAAGACAGAAAAAACAAAAAGTTTGGAGATGAATTTGAACCAGAGAACTCATTCTTTATGTAACTTTTGTTGTTACTGCCGATCAACTCATTAGTCTTCTTCTCAGTGAAATGGGAATTCCAACGTACAAATATGGAATCCCTGTATTACCCGAGGATATGGAAATAGTATCGCCTATGCAACTCATATTATTGTGGATCAGTTGTACACGCCCTTAATAAGTTTAAAGATACATGTATGGAATTTTATGAGTAATACCCGCTGTAATAATAATGAATTTAATAGTCATTCTTTTCAATTCTGTGGCAAAATGTCCAAAAATAATTTTGTTCCATATGATCATCCATTTGTATTTATCTGGTTGCTTTTTCTAATCAATTTTCACTGTGAAAAATACCTGTTCATTTTAGATATTGTCCGCCTAAGGAATGATGAGATCACTTGACAAAAACTATTCGAACCTAATGAGTGTTTTTGTATTTCTCATTCTTATAGAAAATAAGGTCATTATATATATATATATATATATATATATATATATATATCAGCTATTGCGTATTTATCATAGGTGTCAGTGGCCGTTGTCTCAATAAAGCTAGGACTTTAAATGGTGATTTTCAAGGCAGGCATTAACTTCTTGGACGAGTAGAGGAACCCAATCTTCATTCATATTCTGTCTCTATTTGCCTTTGTCGTAAGATAATTTAAGCTAAAGAAGTATTGGTCCCTTCGTAAACTCACATAAAATGAGTTCATGCGTTTTAGTCAAGATGGTGCCATCTCTACATTAAACAGCAGGCCACTGAAATTCGTATGCCATATACTTTGGTAGCAATATCTCATCTACTGAAAGCGATACTAACATACGTATAGATAAGGCGTGGATTGTTGTTGACAAGTTATCGATCATATAAAAATCTGATGTCTCTGCTAAAATACGGCTACAGCTTAAAAAAAAAACGAGAATTCTTTTAAGCTGTAGCCGTGTCAATGCTACTGTATGGCAGCACTAATTGGACTCTAACGGAATGAATGGAGAAAAAGCTTGATGAGAACTATACTAGAATGCTGCTTGTTGTTTTGAACGAATTCTGAAAGTAGCATCCTACAAACAGCAGCTGTTCGGTCACTTACCTCCCATCTCGTAAGCCCTCTCAGAGGAAGACGTGCTTGATACTGCTAGAGAAGTAAGGACGAATTCATAAGTGACTTTTTATAAAGGAACCTTACACATAGACACGCCAGTGATGGCTGACCAGCAAAAACTTACATTCATCGGCTCTCTTCAAATACTGGGTACTGTCAAGAGGACTTACGAATTGCGATGGCCGAGAGGGACGGATGGTGCAAGAGAGTCAAAGAAATCCTTGGTGTCTTGATAATGATGAATGAGGATGATGAGGTCTGAGTAAGTTAATTCACTTTTTAAAATGGCGAAAGTATTTCAGCATATTGATAAAAACAAAATCGAGCCCTTTTATTAGAATCCAATGAATCGTTAAAAATGACAGGGTTGTCTTTCTCTGAAGTGGCAGTAAATTGTCGACCTTTTTTTAAAATAAGTAAATAATATTTATGATAAATAAAAAGTAAATAGAATAACAACGCCCAAGGAACAAAGTTTATTTAGATTTTAGGAAAACCATTTTCGTTGTATGTTTATGTCTCTACAATGTGAATATGGGCCAAAGAAGAAAAAAAAAAGAATTAAAGAAAGATATATATATATATATATATACATATATATATATATATATATATATAGAATAAAATAAAATAAAAGCATAAAAGGTTCGTTGATGCCAGAGGGAAAAGAGTAAGTAGGAAAAATCTCGAAAAAAAGTCAAACATAGGAGGTCGAAAACAAAAATATATTCCCCAGTTCCCTCCCTTACGAAAATTTGGGTCAGTGTGTTCTTGATATCGTCAGGCTTCGTTTACCGTTCTAATTCGGTCAGAATCCGTGGGTGCAATTTTGATATGGGCCTACTCCGAATGTTTTCAACAAGTCGCCTTCCCTATGGCCTTCCTCCCTCTAATTTTTCTATGACTCTGCCATTTTTCTCTGACGCCCGCCAATTTTTGAAAACGTATTTTTCAGACAGGCTCCCATGCGCTCTTCTCTACACAATCATCTCCACCCTTCAATAGCATATTTGGTCGTTACCTCACATTTCCAACAACAGGGAATAAATGAAGCTTCTCTCCAAATCTGTTAATGTTTACATTTTCTGGGAGAACCATTCAAGTCCAACTGAGTCAACTGACGAAGAAAAAACGGAAAGTTGAAAGAGAAAGAAGGAAAGAAAGAGGAATGTAGGAAAAGAAAAAAGGTGAAAGGGGGACGACAAAGAAGTTAAGAAAAGAAAAGAAGTAAGACAAACAGAATAAGATAATAAATAAAGGGAAGACAGAAGACTTGACAGGGAGAAGAAAGATGAAGAAAAGCAAGAAAAGAAAAGGAGAGAGATGGGAAGCGATAGAAGAAAGAAAAGGAAGGAAGAAAAAACGAAAACAAAAAGTAAAGAACGAAGCTGTGAAAAGAAGAAAAAACAGAAAAAAAAGGTTAAGGAAAACTTAGAAAAGCAAACTAGGGAAAGTCATAAAAGAACTCGTGAAATCTATCTCTCTATTTACTAATAAGTAAATTAAAGATATTCATTTATTCATCTCTTAATTTAATATTCAAAGTGCGTACTTCATTTGGCTTGGTTTCTTTTGTTTCATGACATATCAACCTTCGTAGATTATTTAATGTCAAAGCCAACCTTGTTGAAGAAGTTCAGTGGTACAATTTAAAAAAACATAGCTGAAGAAATAAAGGGTATTAGTCCTTGAGTGAACATCATAGCGTGACAGGAGTTCGAACTCGTTGACTCGTCTGAACTGAATATATCATCATCATCTTGTCATGCCATCAGCACGGATATCCCTGACCTTCTCTCGCTACCCCTCCCTATCGTTCATCGCTTCCGGTAGGTCCCCAAGACTATTCCCCGTATCATCACAGAGCTGCTGTATGTAGGTTCAAGCTAGCAGCACTGCTTTTGCACGGACATGTGAAGGGGTCCATAGGAGTACATCATGAGCTCGTTCCTACTTCTCCAGCAGTGTCCTGCATGTCTGGTTCGTCTAACTTGGATAGTTTTCGTGATGGGTAGTCGGTGGCCGTATAGCTGCTTCTTTGTGGGGTGTTGCCTCCAGGACTTGTTCAATATTGCTTGCAGCATTCTTGTATAGTTGCCGTCATGCTTTCTCTCCAGCCGTTAAGTTAGCGTCCATGAAGTGCATCCATATAGTAGTATCGACACGATCGCCGCTTGAAAGAAACTACGTTTTATTTCATCGGTCAGGTCTGATTTCCATATGACCGATAGTCTATTGAAAGCTCTCCATGCCTTTGTTAGTCGCGTGTCGATATCTGTCTCGGTCGATGAGACGCTGCGTCCTAGGTAGGAGAACTTGTCTACTAGTTTCAGAGAGCTATCGTTTCGTGTGGAAATGTCGCCTGTTTCATTAAAGCACATATATTCTGTTTTGTGTACACTGACATGGAGGCAGCTCGTTCCAGACTATGTAGTAGGGTTTCGGGTTGGGCGGGTGCATTTGCCAGAATCGCTCTGTCACCGGCGTAGTCGGCGTCGGTAATTGTTTTTGCGGGGTATTTTCTGCTTCTTTTCTTTATCAGCTCGAAACCGTTTTCTTTGATTTTATCAATCGATCTTCTAAGCACGTAATCTAGACAGATGATAAAGAGGTATGGGGCAAGTGTGTCTCCTTGCAGTACTCCAGCTATAATGTCGAAGTAGTCAGTGTTTCCATCTGGAGAATGTACTTTCACTTTGGTGTTTCTATAGAGAATCATTATGGCTGCGACGGTTTCTTTTGATAGGCCGTACGCAAGAATTATTACTAAGCAATTAGACATCAAAATAGGACTGTTTACTCAAGAAGAACTCAACACAGTACTTCGAAAAATTAAAAATAGTAAAGCAGGAGGGCTCGATGAAATTCCCCCAGAAGTATGGAAGACCAGAAAATTCAATGACATACTGCTCCGACTCTGTAATGCAGTTTATAATCAAAATCCGATAGACAGATGGATGAAGGGATGCATCCTCCATTTCCCTGAAAAGGGTGACCTCAGATTAGCCAAGAACTACCAAGGTATAAGACTTACAGCCATAGCAGCCAAAATATACAATGCCCTACTATGAAAGCACATAGAACCCAAAATTGAAAACATTCTTAGGAAGAACCAAAATGACTTTCGAAGAAATAGATCCATGACCATACAAATATTGACTATCCGTAGAATTCTCGAAGGCATACGGGCAAAAAACCTACAGGCGACAATATTATTTGTCGACTTTACCAAGACCTTTGATTCCATTCACAGAGGGAAAATGGAGCAAATTCTATTCGCATAAGGCATACTGAATATATAAACGACGGCATTTTGACAATTCTGATAATCATTGGCCTTTTTAAGGTCGTCATATATAACAGCAAACAAAACCTTTGCTAAGTTGATAGAAAAGCTCAGTTTTTCATTCTATTCACATCACCTTATTCCCCACCATCTCTCTCTCATTTCTTCATGATTCCTTGCTTCATAGTCTTTTCTTTCCACCCTTTAAGTTCATTTCTTCATTCAATCATTTTCCTATCTTTCCTTTTTTTTCTTCCTTTCTTCTCACTTTATGGTTCAGTAAGAGTAAGCACCTGAAATCCGAAACTATCGAGTATGATTCTTTTTGTTCAAATCAACTAAATCCACTGGCTTGATTTCCCCTCAAAAGTCATTCATTATCGTTCATAAATACCGAATCACGTCTACCCTACCTGACAGCGAAATTCTTTCAAGAGTTATGTTGCTAGATTAGTCTTATTTTGATAAAAGTTGATCCTGTTTCTGCAAGAAAGTTTTATCATTGGTTCATCACTTGATCCTTGAATAAGGAGTATTCATTTACCTGTTATTTTTCTTCGTTATGTTGATTTCACATTCCAGTGGTGTCTGATCGCTTTTATGGGTGGGAGGATGGTGATCAAGTCGTACCCCGCTTAAAAATGACATTGTGCCAAATAATGCTCGTGATGAAGGAGGTTGATGAACGTATACTATTAATACTTAGATTCTTACACAGATCGTATTTAGTGATCAAGCAATAGCAGGTCTAGTGTATTCTCTGCTATACTCCTTCTCTGATTTCATTCCCATGTATCTAATTCATCCACTCTATTTGCAATTATTATTTTACAAGGGTTTCACTCCAGTCGCAGCTGTTGTCTTCATCGGATTTCTTGTTCTTCCATTCACTTTTCCAGGTTTTTGACAAATTTTTGCAACGGTTCCAACAATGTTTGCTATTAATGATACTATCATGTTCCACAATTTTGGTTTTACTCGTTAGCAATGTCCTAGAATTTAGCTAGTTTTTTTTTTTTTTGTTTTTTTTTTGATCATTTTCCTTTGGTTGACATCTGTGATTAGCTTAGATGGTAAGGTCTATTAAATGGCAATTACTTTTCTTTTTATTAACTAAAAGTAGTTCTGATCTTTTCGCCTGGATTGTGTTATCCATTTGAATCTCAAAGTCCCAAAGGATTTTGTGCATCTCATTTCAAGGACAGTTTTATACATTGGGAATTTTTCACACATGCAGTTACGGGTAGCTTTCCCTTAATTCAGAATGTCTTTTTAGTTCTCCACAACTCTTTTCATTATTCCAACCATTCTAGCGATGGAGTCTGAAAAATTTCAATTCTTCCATATATTTCCTGTTTCTCCGGATTTCCAATTTTCTTGTTAATTAACACTTGTTCTACTTTTCTGGTCTGGAGAGGGTAATCCGTTTGTATCTCTAAGTCCGAAAGAATCTTCTGCATCAAATTTCCTAAACAGATTATGTATTTTACTTTTTTGAGAGTTTTTCACCCCAGCTTTAGCTGATGCTCTTCCACAGCAGTTTGAGTGACAGCAAATCTTCTCAAGTCTCCAGGACTCTTCTCAGTATTCTGGCCGATCTTAGTAATGCTGTAGTCTGGATGGTCTCTCCTAATCCTCTGATTTCTAAGTCTTCCTGTCCTTTTACCAATCTTTTGGGGATCCTTCCAAGTGCACCAATTACAGTTGGTATCACAGTCACCTTCATGTTCCATAACTCTCTTTTCTCCTTTTAATTTTACTCTGTGGTCATCCTGGACGGCAAAGTCCACTATTCGGCAGGGTTTTTTTTTCTTGACTATCACGAGGTCTGGTCGTCTGGCTGATATTTAGGTGATCTGTTTGTATCTCAAAATCCATGAGAAGTTTCTGCGTCTTATTTTCCAGAACGGATTCCGGGTTGTGTATATAACATTTATTAGTATGGTCGAATTTCAATTTTTTGCACAATACCCAGTGGATCACATTCCCCACCCAGTCGTACCTAGTCTTATACTCTTTTTGCGTTAACTTACTGCATTCGCTTATTATGTGATTGATCGTTTCGTCTCTATCACCACATAACCTACCTCTGCTTTGACATAGTGTTTATGGCGTCATTTTGTGCAGCTATAAGAAAAGATTCAGTTTCTCTCTGAAAAATTCCATTTCTCCCCAATATCCAAGTATGTTCGTGAGATGCCGCTCGTTTATAGGTTCAGATGTTCATAGTTACAAAAATGGGAAGTAAAATTATTATTATTATTATTATTATACTACTCCTTGCCACCAGCGAAAACTGGTAGTCTTTCATTAGAGTCTTAGAGACAGTAAGTCTCCTCAGGACTCCAGAATTCTTCCCGGTATTTTAGCTGATCTTAATAATGCTGTGTTTCGGATGGTCTCGATTCTTCTTGTGATTTTCAATTCCTCTTGTCTAGCTTTCCAAGTCCTTGATGACAAGCGCTCTAGTTACAATTGATAGTCACTCTCATATTCTACAGTTTGGTTGTTTGATCTCTGGCAAGGTCCAAGTATTTGCTTATCTTTTTGCTTTCTTTTAATTTCGCTCTTATTTGCCCAGTCGGCTGGAGCTGTAGAATACACCGACTGCATCTCTGCAGAGGAGTAAGACTTCCCCTAACGAATGTTTTATGGTCCAGTTGGCTGTAGCTGTAAAATACACCGACTGCATCTCTGCAGAGGGGTAAAACTCCCTCAACCAGTGTCGCGGATATGACATCAAACAATCTGATCGTGAGGATCCATTAATACTTGAGCTTTGGGCAATGCAAAGTACCCCTTTATGGCCATCGATACCAGGTCCACTCGGAGTGGTAGCACTTGATAGGGTCCTCTCTATGAGTTAAATAGAACTAAACAGAGTATTTATGCTAAAATGAATTGTTCTAAATAGAACTGTTTATATGAATAAAAATGGATTTGGCATTAAACAACCCACAATGGTTGATATACCATAAAACAGAACCAGACAAACCAAACCAATTTCACTATGTCTTCTGCTGGAGCAGCCAAATTCAGATGGCAGCAAGTTCTTTTTTCTTATCAATCAACAGCGCCCCTGGTTTTCTGGCCAGGATTAAATGATCCACTTTTATCTAAAAAGCCGAGAGGATTTTATGGTTTTCAATATTTAGGACGGATTCTGGTTTGTGCATTTACCATTTGGTGGTATGGTCAAATTTGAATCACTGGTATCATTCTCAGTAGATCATCCTCCAAACTCTATGGTGATTAGTCTTGGATTCCTTTAGTTTTAGCTTTCTGCATTTCATGATTAACCGTCTTATTTCTGCCTTCACATAAGCAACACTTACTATTCTTAATATAATTAATCTTTATGGCATAGCGTTGTGCTGCTATTTAAAGAGATTCAGGCTCTTTCTTCAGGTTTCTTTTTCTTAGCCATGTCCACATCATCTCGTATGCAATCACGCTAGTTTATCGCTTGAAATATTTATCTAGTCGCTTTTCTTCTCATCTCTGTTTTCTAGTTTTGGTTTTTCTATTTGCCTTTAATCGCAATTGCTGGTACCGGCTTTTATAATTTGACTTTCTTTGCTCTTTTTACAGTATTCTTTGATTCATTGTTCTGATACACCAACACAATCCTCATTGCTGTCGAGTTCTCTTCCTGTTTCTTTTCTTGACACAAATAATCTGCCTATAAACTCAATCAGATGTTAGGCCGAGGGAATTGTAATCAGTTTTCTTGTTTTGTTGTCCCCATTTCTGAGTTCCTTGCTTGTCCATTTTTTAGAATAGTTCTCAATATCTTACAAACGGGACTACCCAGATCTTTATTTTTTTCATGCGAATTCTGCAGCAGATTTTTGTTTCGAGAGGTTTTATTGTTTTTCTAAGCTATGCTTTTCTTACTTTTTCATTTAATTAGTTTGATATTATCGACTTTCAATATTTCCAAGCACTTGTAATTTTCCTTTTCTCTCAGCATTTTCATGCTTTCCTCATTTGGCAGTTCTGTTTCTTCCACTGTTTCTCTTCTCCCACAATTCATTGTCAGCATGACACATTTTTCAATGACCAATTCAATTTCAATATGTTGGCTGTATATTCTTATTGTTCATATCAGGTCTCGAGTTACGAGAGTCCGCTAACAATTTCGTAGGATAACAAAGATTCTCTCATAGAATATGAACAAATGTAGTTTATTTTTTTAGCATACTCCCCCTTGTAGTTTACACTGTTCTTTGACAGGTGTTGCAGTTCTTGGGTCCTATTGATTAAAAAGTTATCAACAGCTGATATGACGTCATTATATGCAGTTTTCAGTTGATGGAATTTTTCGCCCTCTCTCGTATCATTATTGTTAATTTTCAATTTTCAATTTCTTACACTACTTCGCCGGGTCTTCACCTAAGACTTAACGTAAAGGGGAAGTAATAATTTACAAAACTTTTTGCTTATATTTGGCACAAGAGCGTATGAATGGGGAACCCAATGAGAATCGAACTCTCTCGTGAAGGTTTGCCAGTTTCGCTTGCTAACCATTACACCACCTGAGGTGCCCATGTCGAGGAAAGTAATGATTGCCTGTATTCTATGTATTCATGTTTTCTGCTTCGTCTTTTTGGTGATATTTTCATTCTTATTGATTGTATTCTCCTAAGGGAATGAGCAGTTCTGCCAAGTTCAGTTATTTTCTATTTCATATTGACTCAGCTTCCAGGATATCCTGTTAATGCGTTTATTTGTTCCTTTATTGATCATACCCAGTGATCTCACTATTACTGGGACGTCAGACGTTGTAAGGTAATACATTTTCTCAGTTTCTATATCCAGGTCTTTGTATTTACTTATTCTATTATATTCTTTGACAGTTGGCAATGTCATATCAATTAGATGGAATTTTTTTTTTCATAGTCTTTGACCAATACATCTGGTCAATTGTTCTTTATTTTTCTATCAGTTTGAATAGTAAAGTCCCAGAGAACAGTAATTCTTTTGACTTCTGTTATTGGTTTCGTTTGGTGTGTATACAATTTTTCGTAATCCAATGTTCCATAGTACATGGTGCCTTCAATAAGTTTTCAGACTTTTTTGTACAGGCATTTAAAATTGTCGTAAAAAATTCAATATGTTATTGCTATACATCTTATAAGATGACTGACCAATTTTTATGATTTAACGTTCAAATGAACAGCTACAGCAGCAATTGGAATACACCCTACTAGAGCTTGATTGTTACTGCTGGTGAATTTCAAAAATGCAATCTGCACGTGAGGACACTTTCGAAGAACGATATGCAATAAAATTCTGTTTTAAATCTGGAAAAATACCACAGAAACGTATGGAATGCTTCAGGCTGCTTTTCGACCATCTTGCGTGAATCGAGCATCAGTATTTGAGTAGCATAAGAGATTCAACAAAGGCAGGGAGTCTGTGAGGGACGATGAGAGGTGTGGGAGGAGTAAGGAAGTCAATATACCAGAGTTGATTGGCCAAACGGTTAGGGTTAGGGTTACTATGTTGAGATTTTAAGGGAGTTCAGGAAGAGATTCTTAGGGAAGAGGCCAGCACTCTTCAAATCGGGTCTGTGGCATTTCCACCAGGACAGTGTACCAGTCCACAACTCCATCCTTGTCACAAGCTATTTGACCAAGATGGGCATCAAGACAGTTCGTCAGCCTCCCTATAGTCCAGACCTTGCTCCCTGTGACTTTTGGTTATTCCTTAAGCTCAGAGGCTGTCGTTATGAGATAATTGAAGAGATGAAAGAGGCTGTGACGAAGGTCATTGACACGCTCACACAAGAGGACTTCTATGGGGCCTTCCAGAAATTGTTGGAACAGTACAAGTGAATTGCAGCCGGAGGAGATTACTTCAAAGGGGACTAGAGTTTCATGTGTGTACTATCAATAAAAGTACCCATACGAAAAAAAGTCTGGAAACTTATTTAATGATCCTCGTATTTACATAATTTCCAAAGAATGTATTGCTTTATTTTATGTATTTTTTTTTTATTATATTCTGCGTTTCCCAAATAAAAATTATGAGAGTTTCTTAAAATATTTTTTATATGCTAGAAATATTCGGCTTTATGATGATTTTGGATTCGAATTGCATAAAAATTTTAAATCTTCTATATAAATGGTATATCATAAATGAAATTTCTTTACCAAAATCAAGAGTCAGCCTTCACATGACATCGACTTTTATACTAACGCCTATGAGGTATTGAAGTACTTAATTTATATCAGCATATTTAAACCAATGTCAAGAATTATGGCGAGTTAAGTAATTAAACGAAAGGTCAAAATATTTGAAAGGATAAAATCGATTATTTTAATCCGCTTATCCACTGATCAAATGTTTGAAAAATATGAGGGAAAAAAATTTGATCCAAATCTGTAGTGAAAGATTTTTGAACAAATTTTGGACATCATTCAATCTTTATTCGATCATATAAAGATCAATTCTCAGTGTGTCAAAATCGTTTAAATATAACGAATGAAACATTCAATTTGATCATTTTTTTTTTGATCGCTCTCATTGCTAACGTCGATAGTTCTCTGACGTATCAAACGTTCTTCCTAATTTGATTAGTCAATAGAATTTCATTGCCGATCAATCAACTTATAAAGGCCCGAAAATATATATCGAATATATAACGATAGAAATGAACAAAACAAAGATCTCTCTCTCACACACACACACACACACACACACACATGTATAATTTGTAATCTTACGGTAGTATATTTTTTTCATCAGTTGGAGGATTTCAGAAAAAATGGTGAGGAAAAGAATTTAAGGGAGAATTTTTGAGAACTCGGAAAAATTATTTAACAGAATTTGATCTGTATATAGATATTGAATTTATAGTGTATATTCTCCGTGTAAAGATTTTTTAAGGCTGATGTGTAAGAAGATAGAAAAAATAAGGAGGCACAACAAATAAATAGACAATAATAATAATAATAATAATAATAATAATAATAATAATAATAATACATGCAACCCTAATAGATGAGTAGCTGTAGTTTTCTGACTGAACTATTTGATCCCGGCTATTGACCTATCCCACAATCTGGTAAAATCGCTGTTAACCCCTTTTCTGGAAGCTATCGAGAGAACCAATCAAAAGTGATGGTCGAAAGGGATGAATGGAGAGAGAGAGAAAGAGAGAGAGAGAGAGAGAGAGAGAGGGAGGGAGGGAGAAGGAACGTGCCGTCGGCACGATCTGATGATGATGATGATGATGATGATGATGATATAAGTTAGGATAGCATTTGCAACGAGTCTACTGAATTTAATGATTACTTTTTTGCAAATGTGATTCTCGGTGTGGGAGGGCAATTTAGGGGAAAACATAACAGCTAAATTCTAAAATGCTAATAGCACATTTTCCGACAATTCTCCCTCTTACTTCTCATAAAATGCTTTTCTTCCGTAATTTCTCCTCCCACTTGCTCCTCCTCCTACTCTTTATATAAATGTATAAGGACTCATCAGTGTGTTTGTCATTTTATTTTCGGTCCCACGAAGATCACTCCAGTTGGGGCAGAAAGTACTTTGGAAACATTCATCCCATCCAAAAGTCAAAAACTTGAAGGGATCAAAGATAAAATAGGCAGACTCGAAGTGTCTGTGCTATTCTACCTCACACACACACACACACACACACACACACACATATATATATATATATATATGTAAGAAACTTGAGAAAATACACGGCAAGCGTGCTTAACTTAAGGCGGAATATGTTGAATAGAATATATGTTTCACGGCTCTAGCTTAGTCTGCCCTTGGTCTATCCGAAAACTTTTCAGCATTTCAAATATATATATATATATATATATATATATATATATGTGTGTGTGTGTGTGTGTGTGTGTGTGTGTGTGTGTGTACATTTGATTTAATATATAAATGGTGAGTATAATCACAAACAAATTACGTAAACCGTAATCAATATTTGAAAAGCAGCCAAAAAAGACAAAGCAAAAAAACCAATTGAATTTTGATGATATGTTCACGTTCAATTTCATCGCATTTAGTTTGGAATAAATACAAAGCCGGAAAGATCTTAGTCATTCATTTTTAAGAAATTTGCTTTTGCATTTTATCTTCATGGATGAATGAATATCTATATTAATTTTCGCATCTGTCTATCTATCTATCTATATCAGTCTGTTCATATCTATCTATCTATCTGTTCATATCTATCTATCTGTTCATATCTATCTATCTATCTATCTATCTATCTATCTATCTATCTGTTCATATCTATCTATCTATCTATCTGTTCATATCTATCTATCTGTTCATATCTATCTATCTATCTATCTATCTATCTATCTATCTATCACTGTTTATGCGTTAGAATGAACTAATCTATGGATATACTAGTGAAAATGTTGATAAAAATATGTATATCAATCTATATCGATCACGCCACTCCCAATATCCTCCACTTATGTTTTAAGATTTGCAAAAGATTCCCCTATGTAAATCTATATTTAGACTGTTACTCAACCTCTTTTGATCTTTTCTCCGTCATCTATCGCATTAAGTACTTTTATAATTATCTCACAAGCTATAAACAACTGCTGTGAATACATATTTATACAGAAACATATACACATCTATAGAAATGTGCATATGTTGAAGTGTGTGTCGTGATAGTGGGACAACGATATTGATAGATTGAGAGACAAAAGTCTAAAATCTAATTCAGATTTTTTGTCATTGTGGACAAAGTGCAGCGAAAACAAACATTGATTTCTTTTAACATACTTGTTGAGCACATTCAGAATCTATCTATCTATGAGTTTGGTATATATAATTCTGATTTAATCTTTGCAACGATAGCTTAATCGCCGTTCTTTGTAGGTGTTTTTTCTAATTTATTTTCTATCAACCAATCAATTGTTTTGTGAGCTCTTGATTTATCGAGAGATCAATTTATGCTGAAGATATCATATTTATGTCCTTATTCTTATTTACTTTAGGTCGTCCCACTTTATTTATTGTAATCTAACAAGCCAAATTGCTATCATATAGAAGTGGAGTGTTATATCGATTTGTTCTCTGACATGTGATCAAATTGGCTGAGTTTCTTAATCCCGTAATTAGCTCCATTTTCAATCAGTGAAAACTTGTCACTTTTCAGTGTGTGAATCAGACACCTTTGCGCAGAAGAATTGCGATATTTGCCGGGTAGGTGTTGTAGTTGGTGGGTGGTGGTTGTTAAGTAAAACAAAAACAGAAATGCGGTATGGCGAGAAAACAAAATTGTTCGACTTCTGATTACGTGAATAAAGGAAAAAAGTAATCTCATTTTATTTCATGGCAGAATTTAGAAACAATATCTCATTTCAATGATGATCACAAAATTATTCACTAATATATGCGTATATAAACAGAA